>JAHIAM010007047.1:0-77275 GCA_021605205.1 Aegilops longissima
CGGAGAATACTATGTGGACCACGCGTCCGTATGTTAGGAGATTATATATTTGTAAAAGATAATTATTGTATATATGTAGCCGGTAGTGTCGGATAGATATACGAGAACTTGTTGTTCGACCAATCTCTCGGAGAAGGAGAGGTGGTCGATATCATTTCTCTCTGTATGCATATATGTTCATGACGATCTTCTGTTTGCTTAATTACTAGCTAGCTAGCGTGTCTAGCTAGTCCTCTCTATACGTATGTATAGTACAAAGCGTCGACCAAGCACGGACAAAAGAGAGAACATTTTTCTCTATTAATTAGCTAGCTATAGCACAATATATGAAACACCTAAATTAACCCCGAAACCCCCAAACCCCCCTTTTCAAAAAAAAACAAAACCACAGCCATAGAAATGCTGACGCGTGGATGCCTATTGGTCCCGGTTGGTGCCACCAACCGGGACCAAAGACCCTCCTGCCTGGGCTCAGCGCACAGGCCACGTGGAGGCCCATCAGTCCCGGTTCTGGATTGAACCGGGACAAAAGGGCCAGGGTATTAGTACCGACCCTTTAGTCCCGGTTCATGAACCGGGACTAAAGGCCCTCACCAACCGGGTCAATAGGCCCCTTTTCTACTAGTGTACTCATGAAAGATGCTTAAGTACAGAAAGCATGATTTAAGATGAGATGGCAAATGGTTGTAACTAAGAGCAACCATCCTTCTCATTCCTTCAAGGCTTGGGTTAGTTTCAAGCTCTGACGGAATCTGTTCATAAATACTCATCCACATTTCTACCTCTTTGGTAGCAAGCAATCCTCCTATGGCCAGTATAGCCAATGGTAAACCACCACACTTACTTACTACTTTGGAAATCATGTTCCTCATCCTTTCATCACTTTATATATCTTTGTGTGTTTTACCAATCTTTTTGAGTAGCAAATTTGTGGCTTCATCTATGTGTAGGCGTTTTAGATGGTAAATAAGCGATTTCAAGTACATTCGTGAGCTAGTCCAGTATCTCGTGTAGTTACTATTATCCGGCTACCTTTGATGTTCTACTAGGAAAAGCAATCTCTTTGATCCACCCCCACGCATCAATGGTCCACAAGTCATCAAGAACGACAAAGTACCTCTTCTCCTGTAGCATTTCCCTGAGGTAGCCGGCGAGATCATCTACTTGCACCGTCTTCCCCTCAAGTTCCTTCAAACGCTTCTTCAGTTCTTCATTGCCGAAAAGTTGCATGATCATATCCTTGAGCATCTCTATCTTGGAAAATGTCTGCGAGACTATGATCCAAGCACGATAAGAAAAATTATTCACAATACCTTCCTTACTTTCAAATATCTTCCTTGCAAGAGTAGTCTTTCCTAAACCACCCATGCCAACAACAAATGCAACCTTGGCAAAACCATCCTTAGTGTTGACATCCATCAACTCAATCAACTCCTGCTTATGATTGGAGAAGCCAACAAGCTCAGCTTCATCGATATTGCTAGCCTTGTGATTGCGAACGTCTTCTGTGTAAGAATCCACCTCACCAATGGTGTTGGAGGCCTCCGTCTTGATCAAGTTGTAGCGTGTGTTTCTGATGCTTACTTCTTCAACTCTTGTTTTGAGATCGCGGATCTGTATGGCGATCCGATGATGATCTTTGAGCTTCATGAGTCGACGACACAAGCTTTGGCTTCCCACATGCACCGTGAACTCATTGAGGCAATCTTCAGTACTGTAGGATAGGTCCCTTACTTGCTTAGCCCACACCTTCAGGAGCACGTCTTTCATCTTCATCTTTTCAGCAACCTCAAGGAATGCTTGCATCGTCTCAAGCTCGTCTTTGATGAACCTACCAAATGAGTGTGCAAGAGAAAATTACAATAACGTAATTGGTGATATCACCGTGAACAGATATATCAAAGCTAGCTAACCGTGGACCAAAGATCTAGACTAACTAGGATTGTTTTCTAGAGTGAGAAAAATAAAATAAATATTTGGAAGATATACATGATGGAGTGGCCTCAACAAAATTAAGAAGCGGCCAGTAATGACGTGAAGTTTTACTAACATACATACCAGATGTCCTTTCTGACGCCCATGAGGAGGCCCACCTCGGCGGCGGCGGCAGAGGCGGCCACGGTGATGGCGCCCCTCAGCATGGACCTCGCCATGCTCACTGCCGTCTCCGCCATCTCGGGCAGTCGGCACTGCAAGTCTCTCCAAAGTGACAAAACAAAGAGAGCTATTTGTGTGTTGAGGACTCGAGCAGGTGCACCAAGCAAAGCAAGCTACTCTACAACTAGCGCTGATGTACTCTTCACTTATAGAGAACTGCCTGCCTTCGATTAATGCAGGCGACTAAAGTGGATCTGATCACGTTCATTTGCACGAGTCCCTACTAATTAAGCAAGTCTATGGAGCTCAGCTTGAGTTGAGGAGATGGCAGCGTCATACAGTCTGCATTAGCACGATTCCACATTTAAATTATTTCCATGATTACAATAGTGAGGCTCAAACCAGTACTCCTCATGAGCTGCAGCGGGAGTTCAGACGCGTCTGTGAGTCTAGATGGCATCAAGCGGGTCAAAGCCTCGGAAACAACGGCATGTCAACTAAGGCACATGGCACGACATAATGCTGCTCCCTTTCCATTTGCAACTTCAACGAATAAATCAGTTGACGCGCCGGCAGAAGGGGAACACGAACTAAAATAAAACTACATAAGTAGTTCAATACTGACATACTAGTACGTACTAATTAAGATAACTAGGTAGCTTGTGCGACCAAACTGGAACTGCAAAGTCTGTTCATAAGCTCAAGGGCAAGCCTCTAGTCAAAATTGTATGGAGGTAGGACGAAGGTAGATACTAATCTAGGTAGCAGATAATACAAGCATACAATTTTATGCAGTGACTCGGTTTTTTTTTTTTGAAAGGAACACAACGTATTCCATTATATAGTGCTGCTGGCAAACTCACTAGAAACAACATTCAGTACAAATCCTGGGAGCTGTCCCGACCAAGTTTTGCAAGTTCTAGACGATGGGCAACTGAATTATCGTCCAAAGTGGACACTGCAGTCTTCAGTTATGTTGAATCAGTTTCAAACACCACTTTGTGGCAGCCCATTTGACTAGTTGCTTTAATATAGCATACAACATTGCCAATGCTTCAGCATGTAATGCGTCCATGACTCTCCAGATTGCCTGCACCAACAGCCTTAGCTTCACCATATTCATCTCTAATGACAAAGCCCCAACCTCCAGTATTGGATCTCTTTTGGAAAGCACCATCGGCATTGACCTTCAAAAATTCTGAATGCGGTCCGGGACCATTTCTCTGCAGATTGTTGCTTTAGTTTCTTCTCTCCTTTTTCCCCTTCAAAAGGTTCAATACATTTTTTTCTCGAATACATTTTTTTTGGAAAACAGAGTTCGGAGCTCACAATTTCTGGGTCTCCCAAGCAAATCAAAGCAGGGTTGCAGCTCATCAGTATTTTTGTCTTGGAAAACGGCCTGCCTGAGCATATTTAAACAAGGAGTACCAAGACTAACTATTGACACTTTTGTATACACATGTCAGATTTTCCTGTTCTACGCATGCAGCCAAACTTTAATTAACAGGTACTTCCTCTGTAAAGAAAGATAAGAGCATTTAGATCATTATTTTAATGATCTATAAACACTCTTATATTTCTATACGGAGGCAGTGCCATTAATTTGATTGTGGTTGTAGACTTGCAGGTCATAGCGTTTGGAAGCATTTCAACCCAGACCTTATCGGCTTAGCATCTTGATTTAAAATATTTCAAAGTGTCACTACATGACATGCATCTCGACAAGCAACTTTACACCTACACCATAGCGGGGATCAAAGTCATGCACGTAACTTTCTTACCATTTGATAGCTCAATTATTGACATCAATTGTCGGCATTTTGAATCTGGACTTTTTACTGATTCAATACACAGTTATCTTAAAGAGCTCAATGGAAAAACATTGCAAGATGCAAGATCGATGACGCTTCCATTTATTCACGAAACAGCACATCACAACTCAGATCGAAGAGAGTGCACGCCTATGCATTATTCATGACCACGACCCACTAACCATCGCAAAAAGAACCCCGACCAAGTAGTAACAGTTCAACTCTTGGAGTGAAAACAGTTACTCAAAAGGTAGAGGAATTATTGGATCGGCACGATCCTCCGCCGGTAATGGAACGACACAATCTTTTTTTTTTTGCGATGGTGGAACAACACGATCTTTAATTAGTTACCAGCTGTGACCGCGATGTTCCATTTTGGATAAAGCACCGTAGTGATGTACTCCTCCAGCTTGTCGACCCCAGGCAGCAGTGCCTTGACCGGCTCCGCGACCCTGAACTGCTCCGCCCATGCTGCTAGTTTCGGCGTCCTCGCCGGGTCGATGAGCGGCCCCAAGCCGGCCAGGCGGCCTACTGCCTCAAACCAGGGAAGATAGCACCCGAGCGCGATGTCGAGGAACCCGATGGAGCCACCACCAAAGAACGGCACCTCCACCTCCCCTTTGGAGCACTCTGCCAGGGCAGCTTCTAGGTGTCGGAGCCCGACAGGGTCTCCTCCACCTTACCGGCTCTCTCCTCCTGCTTCGTTGTCTTGAGGATGCCGATGCATGAAGGAAACAGCTGTGGCAACAAAGCGAGTTGAGACAGAGATGTAACTCGAAGCACAACGAGAGGTAATCTGTGTATGAATATGAAATGAACTACTAACCTTGTCGTTCACATAAGCGGCCCAGAAGCGAGCGATGGCGCGGCTGTAGGGGTCTGCGGGGAGGATGTGCTTGCCGTTGCCGGCAAGGCCGACGGCGTCGTCGAGGTACTCCAGGATGAGCAGCGACTCGCAGACGGGCCTGCCGTCGTGGATGAGGACGGGCACCTTCTTGTACACGGGGTTGGACGCGATGAGGAGGTCGCTCTTGCACCCGCGGTCCTCCGGGAGGTACTCGTAGCTCAGCCCCTTTACGGCGAGCGCCATCTGTGCGCGGAGCACGAAGGGGCTCACCCCGGGCGCCCACCACCCCAGCAGCTTCAGCTCTTGAGCGCCGGCCATCAACGTTTCCTCGTCTTCTTCTCTGATACTCCTGTCCTGTATATCTGTTGCTTAAGTGTACACTATATGGCAAGGCCCGAACTGCGATCTTTATAAGCACGAGTGGCAAAGATGAATTCGTCTGGAAGGAAACAAGACAAAAGCTGGACTCTGAGGCAGGTCAAACTACCCACTCCCCGCCTACCGCACCTTCTGGGCTTCTATCCTTCACCTCCAGTTAAAAAATTCAACAATGTGCCAAATACAAAAAATGCTACACCTACGGTAGAACCTACGTGCTCCTTCTGCAAATTTGCTAAACCAATCACTCAACCGCAAAATTCAACTGGATGGGCCCCATACAAATGATTTATTACTTGCATGTCCAGCTCATGCATGCACCATTCTGCTAGTAACACATACACTTTCTTAGCCAAGTTCAGCGGACATGAATTAAATATATTTTACTGCTAGCTATTGTAACAAATGCTTCTTGCCGATGTCCTTGGATATTTTAGCTAGTACACTGCCTGCATGATGCATATTAGTTTTTTCTTTTTGCATAGAGCATGATGCATATTAGTTGGCGAAACAAGATTATAGTTTAACACCCTCTCCTAATTTCATCCAACCAAAAAATGCCCCCAAATCTTAAGTGGCATTCCTAATGAACAGTAGCAGAGCCAGGATTGACTGAGGCCGGGAGTGAGAAACTAAAGGTCAAAAAATAACTAAAACAACGCAGTTTCAAGGCATGAGCAATTTTAACATGGTAAGGTAAGAGTTACTCAAATCCACTACTTAATAAGGAAGTAACTTACACTGGTGGGTAGTGTCATACGTGTGATGACATAGAGAGGTTCATTCATTACTTTGTAGAATCATTTTATATTCAGAACCGCTACATGATGGTAAATGTTACTTCATCCGCATCTCTCCTCATTAATTATTTTTCACATCATACTTTTTGCCTATGTGGCATGCATGTTACTAATTAATTATGTTACTCCCGCTATGAGCAAGCTTATGTTCCTTTATATCTCACATGAAAAAGGAGTTAAGATGGGTCATGTTAAAACTTCTCGGTCAAATAAGAATCCAACAACAAAAATCAATGAAAGTATTTATTCAAGGGTGATACTAAAAAATTAGGACATTTACTCCCTCTGAACCGAAATAAGTATCATTGTTTTAGATACAAGTCAAAGGAGGGATTAATCTCAGCCTCCAATAGTCTTCAATAAAAGGTAAACCTTGAACGCTAAATTTTGAAATTCAATACAGATGCAAAATGTAAAAAGAGTCAATTGGTATTATCTTACTGTTCAATATCATCGGGGTTGAGTTGAGCTCTAATACGAGGGATATTATTAGTTGTTTGAGTTAATGGATCATTTTCCGAGGAGGATCCGATGATGTGAACTTGAAAAGGTGTCATTGTTTTGTTTCTTTTATTCATCTCACCTTCCTGTAAAAATAATAGAAACAAAAATTCAGAGACTTTAGGTTTAGAAATTAAAGAAAGGAAATAACATGGAAAGAGGAAATCATTAAGAGCTAAACATCAGGTTTCAATCAAGGCATCGAACAGCGGCATCTAGCAAGAGAAATTAAAGAAAGGAAATAACATGGAATGATGGCGGCACTTCTTTTTCGAGTCAGTCTCCCGGACTCTGATCCTCCTCAAGTTTGTTCATCGGGGCGTATTAGACAGAACTCCAGCATAGATTCCTGCCAGCTCCTCGGAGCGGCGACGTTAGTATTTCTCGTCGTGCGTGCGCAACAACAAGATTTGGTGTCAGGTTCTTTAGATCAATTGAAGGATTCAATGGCGATGCTTGCGGCCCCCGAACGCTCGTCCTTAGGGCACACGTACGAATACTTCCCGGCTGTCATCGACAAGGTCCAGCCGGCTCCAGTATCGGAGCGCCGACAGCGGCACGTCGGCGGCTCCTTCGGGTGGTGGCAATGGTTGTTCAATTGTCCACGGATCTCGATGTGATTTTTATTATGTTTGGGTGCTTTGTACTTTCCGTGAACCTTTATAATGGATCTAATATTTTAAAAAAATAACGTCCTCGAGAAAGCGATCAAAGATTGGAAGCTTTAATTTATTCCCAAAACAGCAAATTCAGATTGAAGAGAGTGCACGCATGTGCACCCTCCATGACGATCAGACCCTAACAACCAAGTAACAAAAGTTCATAGAGCACAACAACTCGTGAAAACACCAACTGAATTTGAAGGCGATCACAACAACAACTATAGAACGAGGCGACATGATCTCTAATTAGTTGCCGACACAGTGAGCGCGGCCTTCCACTTTGGATAAAGAACCGTTGAGATGTACTCCTCCACCTTGTCCGCCGCAGGCAGCAGCGCCCTGACCAGCTCGGCGGCCCTGAACCGCTCTGCCCACGCGGCCAGCTTTGGTGTGTTCGCCGCGTCGAGGAATGGCGGCATGCCGGCAAGGTGGCCTATCGCTTGATCCAGGGAAGATAGCACCCGAGGGCAATGTCGAGCAGTCCGAGAGAGCCACCGCCAAAGAACAGCGCCTCCGCCTCCCCTTCTTTGGAGCACTCCGCCAGGGCGGCCTCTAAGAGCCCGAAAGCCGCCAAGGTCTCCTCCACCTTGTCGGCTCTCTCCTGCTGCTTTGCCGTCTTGAGAATGCCGATGCACGAAGGGAACAACTATGGCAACAAAACACAATGGGCCTGTGAGATGATAGCACTAATCTTATCATGATGTATCAGAATGTAGTTTTGAGTTTTCCATGTAGCTAGTTGTAGTTGGTGCCGTCAAGGTGCACGTGCGATACATACGAAGACGGCTTGTCATTTGGTGGGAGAGGGTGTATGGTGGGATGCCGGAGGGCCATGTGAAGCGAATGCACCCGTCAAAGGCCGTAGAGCATGAGATTAGTTAGTTTAGTGGCCTTGTGGGGTGGTTGGTTAGGATTAGTTAGTTTAGTGGCCTTGTGGGGTGGTTGGTTAGTGCCTGTGCATCGCATGCTAGCCAGGTCCTACGGCCGTTGAGAAAGAGATTGGCAAGTGATGAGCATGGCGTGCATGTAGCTGCTTAGTGGAGTTAGTTGGACACGTTTTGGGTGCATGTACGCATGAAGTGGAACAGGCTATTAGCACTGGCCGTGTTAGCTGTATATACATCGATGACATTGAGTAATGACAAAGTTGGGTTGGAGGAAACAATGTAGCATATATACGTGTTCTCATCGGGAGCAAGCACAAAGCTAGTGTTCTCCTTGGTGACTGTGTGTGTGCGACTGTGCATGTGAGTTTCTTCCATGGTTGTGTGTTCTTGAGAGAAGAGGTGCTGTGAGTAGGCAACGCCAAGAGATGCAACCCGACTCTGCAAGCTCAAACCAGACGATAGGAAACAAACCTTGTTGTCGATGTAGGCAGCCCAAAAGCGGGCGACAGCGCGGCCGTAGGGGTCGGTGGGGAGGATGGAGACGCCATTGCCGGGGAAGGCGTCGTCAAGGTACTCCACAATGATGAGCGACTCACAGACGGGCCTGCCGTCGTGGATGAGGACAGGCAGCTTCTTGTGCACGGGGTTGGACGCGAGGAGGAGCTCGCTCTTGCTCCAGGGGTCCTCGGGGAGGTAGTCGTAGCTCAGGCCCTTGATGCGGAGCGCCATCTGGACACGGATGGCGTACATGCTCACCCCGGTCCCTGGCCCCAGCAGCTTGAGCCCTTGCTCTTGAGCGCCTTGCATCATCGTCGTTGAAGGATCTCTGTACGTGTTGATTAAGTGTAGTATGTATAACGATATGGCACCGCGTCGTCATACGGTGATTGTACAATGTACATTGATAGCCGTCCATGCGCCTTGAAATGTGCAATCGGCCATCACTTTTTTCCACAGATCCGTATCCAACCACCTGCCCATTCTGTCATGGGGAATGTGTGCGGCGTCTTTACATTGTGGCACAAGGACCAATGAAGATAAGCTGTATATGTTGTCTCAAAAATTTCCAAATAGTAAATCATTTGGATAAGCTACTATATGATGGTAATACACATGTGGTCGTGTTTTGTGCCTGACGAGGGATCTCTAGTCTTGAAACAATGCTGAAGTCAACATTTCTTGCAAAAATTTTTTGGAATGGTCACCGGGGAAGGGGGGGGGGGGGAGGCTCCCCACCTGAATATATTTCAAGAGGTTTTAGAATTTACACATGGATCACGTAATACGTGAGGAGAGGAAGTCACGCCCCAGCACGGCGTGTTTCCTTCTTGAGACGGTGAGTCCAGAAAATAAGGTCCTCAAGAGGTCAACCATAGGGTTGAATCGTGGAGCTATTCTTGGTGGCCAGGTTTTGACGACAATGTGAGTATACCTGAGCCTTACAAAATTTACAAAGCAAGTCCATAACAGATCAATCCGTGGATTAAATCCTTTACCCAAGTAATGTAAACAGAAGTTAAAAGCTCTTATGGGTAAGCAGACATATTTCTGATGAAACCCCTATTGCATCTTGATGCATCACTCATGATGCTCCTAAATCCAGCATAACAGTCATGTCGTTTGTGGGCCTTGTCTTTTTCTTAACTCAAGGTCACTGACACAATGGATCATCAGCTTGTACATGAACCATTCATCTCTAATAAATTCATAATACTGCTATAATATGGGAGTACTATTTTCATGAAAAATTTGCTGATTACATTTCCACCTTTGTATTCAAAATAGAATTCTGAATTGTACAACCTGGACTGAACTTTTCTCATTGAAAGGTAAAACATAACTTTAAACACATGCAATTATAAACTTGAAAACCATAGAGAACTCGATGTACTGTGTGCACCTAGGTAGGCACATCGTGGTGATCTATGTGCATATTTTATTGAGTCTCAACTTCTACCAGAATTTAACGGGCCACCAACCTTA
The DNA here is from genome assembly GCA_021605205.1 of Aegilops longissima. Classification (NCBI taxonomy): domain Eukaryota; kingdom Viridiplantae; phylum Streptophyta; class Magnoliopsida; order Poales; family Poaceae; genus Aegilops; species Aegilops longissima. Next base: position 9,967 of record JAHIAM010007047.1, read on the forward strand.
ACAATGATAAAACAATTGATTAGTCCAGTAAGAGTATGGAGGGCTAATGACAATAATATGAACCGAGGTTCCTAATAGTATTAAGCAAGGTGAAAAGGTGAGATATGGATAAAATGGCACTCAAAGGAGCTTGCCACTCCTTTTGTTGTCTCCTATTGGTTCCCATATGTTTCATGGATACTCATACCGATCTCTAGCATCCCCTTTCAAACTCCTCGTTTGTTGGTTTCTATTTTCATTAATGTTTTGTGAAATATTTAAAATAAAAATACAGATTTCCATGGACCTACTGATCTCTTCATCGACCATCTTCTAGGGCAATTTGGGTGGATTTCTCTATTGTTTTAAGTTCATCCCCCTGCCCCCCCCTTATGCTTATGCGCTAGCACATCTTACTCAAATTGCTCATTCGGTGGACCACATCTATAATTTACCAAGTCCTTATAATCATGACTGGGTTATTTTATTACATAGTCTTATGTTTATTTACAGAAGTAAATTATCTTATTATATACTCTACATTTTTTTAGAAAAGGAGGATGACCCCGGCCTCTACATCTGGAAGATGCATGCGGCCATTTTATTGATTAATCTCGAGGACCTTACAAAGTAGTACAACAATATGCCTGATTCCGTCATCTTGGCAACATCTGCCGCTACTCCAATCCATATGATGAAGGGGTGCAAGCTGGGCCAAATACCTAGACCTCTCACCTAAGCCTAACATCTAAAGCCGGAGGCTCCGTCCGAGCCACATACCGGGTCCAAGGCACAAACCGGTCCGACGCACTCACATGTGTTGTCGCCGCCATCTTTCACTGGTCCATCTTCAGAGCAGATTGAGGTGCCAACCTTGGCAAGTGCCTCCGCCATCGACGCCACCATGACGCCAAACGATGACCTTCACCTACGCAAGTCCATCTCCAAGCAACGGACGCAGATCCATGCTAGGATAGGGCCGCACCACCAGCGTCGCCCACCACCCACAAGTGCCACCCAGCCCCTCCCAAAGCGGCGCCTTCAAGAAGGGAACGGCGCCGTGAGCGCCGTCGCCACCCAGCAAAGTTAGGGCTTTCGCCAGGGAGACCTAGGGGAAGGGGAAGTGAGGGGATCAGTCCATACCGACGCCTCCAAGGAGGGGAATGACGCCCTCAGGCGTCGCCGTCGACGCGGCCGGCCATGGCCGACAAGGGATTTTGCCCGAACTAGATCCCCGCCACCACCAGCGCCTCCTGTACAGAACCGGCGACCCAAGGAAGTGCGGCCCGACCATGCTGGCCCGCACGCCAAACAGGGGAGGAAGGGAGGCGCCAGATCACGCGCACCGGCCACCGCAGAACCCGACGCCGGCCGCCAACGACCACCGGGTCCCGCCGCCCGCGCGGCCAGGACATCAGATCCGCTACCCGCACGGCTGCTAGCCGGCCGTGCCTTGCCAGTGGAGCCGCCGCTCTAGATCCGGGGTTCCCCACGCAGAGTCAGGGCAACCGAGGCCCCGACGCCACCATCCTTGGCGCCCCGGGCTTGCCCGGCGGCTGCCTCAGGCAGCGGCGAGGAAGGGAAGAAGGGGAAGGGTGAGGAAGAGAGGCGGCTAGGGTTGGGAGGGAGGACAGATGTGATACCTGTGATCTTTCTTTTTCTTTTATATTTCAAGTTGGAACATGTTCTCTGGCTCTCAGTCACTCTCATCGTAGCTCGATCTTCCCGGTCGCGCTTGTGGACATAAGCAATGACGCCACTACTTGCAAAAACGAAAGATTGCATGCTGTCATAAGCAGTGACGTCACCACATGCTGTCGTAAGCATTTTAAACTAGTGGATTTGATTGAAGAAAATAGGTCGTTGTCTTTTTTTTTTTTTTTTGCGGAAACAGGTCGTTGTCTAACCCTGAGTCCAAACTCTGATCGGTAATCATCCAAGCACTTCAATGAGCTAACCTTCAAAAAGAAAATGAGTTATACTACAAAAGGGCTTGTTCGATGAGGAAAGAGGGGAAGTAAAAGCACAATCCGGGCTGGAGTGGCCGGTGGCCTGGTGTGGTGTGGCTGGCTGGTGATGGTGGTTGGAGCAGGAGTTGCTGGTTCTCGGCCTTGGATGGAGGTTGATGATGGATGCAGCTCCTCGGTGCGGGGAGTCGGTGTTCTACAACTCTTGCGCCACGATGACGAGGTGCTGCGACGGCGACAGTGTCACCCATCCTGATATGCTTGGCCTTATTCCGATGTGATGGGCGGGAGGTGCGCGACAAATTGGATGAAAATCCCTCACAGCTTTGGCCGGTGCTGGCGACGACGGCGCCCGTGGGTGTCATTCCCCTCCTACGAGGTGTCGCGATGGTGTGTCGGCATCTTCCCCCTTTCTAGGGTTGTCTCCGGGTGAAAGTCTTTGTCAGTATGGACCGGCGATGTCGGCGTTCTCTATTGGGAGCATCATGTATGGAGATATGGTTTCTAGGTTCAGTGGTGTGGTTATCCGGTGCTGGCCACTGGTCACGGCCGATCTTCTTAGGCCCTATGTACGCAGCGGCCGGGGTATCAATGACGATGCCTTTCTCGGGTCCGTCTGAGTCCTGCTACCCTATTCGCCGTCTTTCTCTTTGGTAATCATGGATGTTTGGCGTGTTGACAAGGATTGCTCGTTTGTAGTTGTTGTTCTTTGTGTTGTTCGGTGCTGGTCGAGACGCGACTAGACGTTTTGTCTAGGACAGGCTCCTTCGTGTTGTGTCTCTAAGTGTTGTTGTAAGTGTGGGTGTGGAGTTAACTACACTTGTTATTCATAAGAAGCCGTAGTCTCTTGTAAATTATCATCTGCCTTATATAAAAATATGATACGCCTAGGCGTACTCTAAAAAAAAGCACAATCCAGGCGAGGACGATATAAGGTATATTGGCATTTGTGCAGTCTTAGGAAAAACAAACTGCATGTCAACGCACATAAAATCTACCTCCTGCAAACAATTATGCTTTGGTGCAAAACATTATGGTGGTTTTTCTGTTTACATAGTGAGAAATATTCCAACTACTCCCTCCCTTTCTAAATACAAGTCTTTTCAGAGATTTAAATTGCACTCCATATAGTGTATATAGACATATTTTAGAGTGTAGATTCACTCAGTTTACTCCATACATAGTGCAGATTAAAATCTCTAAAAAAACTTATATTTAAAAATGGAGAGAATAGAAGCTATCTAGATTGGAACTAGGGTTGGAGAAACAAGGACGAGGACGATAATAATGTATATTGGCATTTGGGTAGTCTTAGGCAAAAGAAGCACCATGTCAAAGCTCATAAAATCTACCCCTGCAAACAATTAGGTTCAAAGCATTATGGTGGCTTTTTCTGTTTATATTACATAATGAGAAATAAGCAAACTAGATGCTAGATAATCGGAACTAGGGTTGGAATGTAAAAGATTACATCAAAGTCTTGGACGGTCTCCCCTGAGTATTCAACAAGCGTGCCCGTGTCATGGTTGTAATACCTCAAGGCTTCCATTTGAAACATAATCTCAACTCCTTGATGAGTTTGTCGCCAAAGAGAGTCCGACATGTCTCGAAACACTATCTCATCATTAGACATGCCTATCAGCTGGTCAAAAGAGAATGGAAAGTTGAGTACATGACGTCTTTCCCATCGTGGTGGGCTAATGCTTTCCACGACATCACACATCCATATCTCCATTGATTCATAACCTGGACGCGGCATGGCTAGCTCCCCGTTTAGCTCGGCTAAGCCGGGCTTAAGTTTATTGGGCCCTCGGTACAATGGAGGCCCAGTCATAATGTTGAATGACTGATCTTCTTCGAGGCTAAAGCGGACAAAGCATGGCATGTCAGCAATCTCATCCGGACACAGGTCTTCATCCATGAGTGACTGATGGTCAACTGTCCAGATCAAGGAGCCCTTGAAGAAGGTTGCTGTCTGCGTTGCTACGAAACAGAACGGCGGTCGTGCAACCGTCTCACGCCAATAGTTGTCCTTTCCAATGGTGAACACCTCCATCCCAGCAGCATCCTCACCCAGACACTCGCAGTAGAAGAAGCGAGCGACCTTGCAGGCGTTGGCGCAATGATCCCATCCAAAGCCGAATGCCTGGTGGCCCTCGGTTCCCCAGCGTCGACCCGACGTGACGATGTTGGGGCTCCAGGGCAGCACGACGACCTGGCGCGTGACCGGGTTTAGCACGCGCAGGGTGTCCTCTGTGGGCACCATCAGAAGCCCGTCGCAGTGCGCGAACCGGTGCCTCGCCCACTGGTCCTCCGCGGGGAACGATGAGGTGTCGCGCAAGAGGGTCGCGACGTCCGGTTTGCTCTCCTCCCACAGGTACAATCCCGGGAGGAGGCCTCATGGCTGATCATCCGAGGTGCCGCGGCTTCGACGGTGATACGTGGTGCGATGAGTAGGCTGCAGGGCCTTTTGTTTTGTTGGTGGAGCCGGTGGAGGTGCGCCTGAGAGAAGGATGGGTCGTCGGAGATGGTGGTACGCCAGGCCTTGCAGACGCAGCTTAGACGCAACAGGGACTTTACGGGCAGCCGGACCAGGATCTCCAAGACGATCAGGTCGTGAGGCAGGCGCGTCGCCATCTTGGCTGCAGCTGGTTAACAAGCCTCGGACGGGAGAACGATTTGTGGCTCTTTGATTAATCTTGTGGTAACGGAAACAGTGGGCCGTCGTGCGTCTGCCAAGTGCTACATTATGAGCGCAATAATGCTACACTTACGGGCTGCTGCTACGGAAAGGATGCCTACGGGCTGAGGTGGCCAAATGAGAGAACTAGCGAGCCGGAATTCACGCAAAGTAAAAAACCTGAGCACCAAACAGTTGATTCCACCTCTGCGCGTAGGTGATTCCGTGCTCCTTCTGCGCGTAAGTGTAGCATTATTGTTATGAGCGCTATATAAACGCAGGTATACGAGCAGAGACTCGACCGTGTCTAAACCGAGTCACACACGTGAACCAACTCAAAACTGCAACCTGGAAACTAACTCAAACTTGCCTCCTGAAATTTGACATGTCTAGGTTATTCGGCGTATTCGTTATTGAATGAACTAATTTTGTTTACCACAACATTGCAAACGTGGTAAGCAATCCAAAACCAAAAAATCATCACTATTTTTAAGACACTGGAAAACATGCCAATGTGTTGCAATGGGAGAAAAAAGCATGCTTCTAGCATGATAAGTACCGACTTTAGACCCCTTCATAGGTTCATGTTATCGATGTCAACATAGCACCTCATCCATGTTATCGCTTATCCTCATTCCTGCCTTCATGAACCACGATCGCGGTGTCCATCTGATCACATTGCATTTGAACATGGTCAGTCCCAAGGTGACGATCTTGATCACTGGCTAAACTCTAAACCCACTCACACTTGCCACTGAACCACGCCATCTCAAGTGAATGTCTAATAGTTTTAAAACTAATTTCAGCAAGCTGGACGTGAGGTCCGCCATTCCTGCTACAACCTACATCTAGTCCATACGCCATTCCTTATACGCTCACTCACTTTTAAATTGTATTTTTGTTTTTCAAAATGCATCAACATTCGTTTTAAAATACTGAAACACTTTTTAAATCACATGGACTTCCTAAAACAGAATGGTTAATTTAAAAATTATGAAGACAAATTAAGCATGTCAGCACATTTTATAAATACATGAACTTTGTTTTAGAACAGGGTGAACAATTTTCAAAGTATATGAATATTATTTTAATACGGGCAAACTTTTCTTGAAATTCACAAAAGAAATTAAAATGCATGAACGATTTTTAAAAATTACACAACATTTTTTAAAAGTAAAAACATTTTAAATAACAAAAAAGTAAAACGCATTAAAAATATTAATTGGTATTGTTGCGTCCCACCAACATGACCATAAATTCTTTAGTTTTGAACAAAGTACGTACGCGGATGCTCATACATACACACATACACCCACCCCTATGAACGCACGCATGCGCACCCTACCCCTATGAGCATCTCTCATAGACTGAGTTGGCACCAAATCTTGAGATTGACGGAGTCGCAACAGAGGCCTTCCTAATCGACGGAATCGTCTCCTCCGGCTTAACACATATCGCCGAAAGGTCTGAAATAAATTCAAAAAAATGCGAGCACCAATGTAAAGTATAAGACTTGAACTCTGGTGGGTTAGGGATACCACTGTCCTCCTAACAATCCATCCACGGGTTGGTTCGCACATGACGATACATTTTGATCGTACATTCATCATGTGCCTTCTTTTATAATCCCGTTCCATCCGAGGCACAAACGGAGTTTATTCTTTCTCTTAATTTCTTTACTTATCTCACATGAGAGTTTTTATTCCTTGTCTTAATTCAATTTTCTTCCTAAGGTAGGCCTGATCGTATTCCTCTTAATTTCTTCCCTTCACGCCAGATTTTTTATTTCTCTTTTTTTAGAACGAAGACTCAAGGGGGAGCCCGGCTTTGAATTAATAAAGCCATCAACCGGCCAGGATTACAACCATTGCATTACAAACTCGAACAAACAGAAAACAAGAACACGACAAGATACAAGGATGCTGGTAGGCAGCTCTCAAAACCTCGCTCACTGCAGCTAGAAGGGTAGCACAAGATAAGCACAAGCTGAAGCACGCAGAGGCCCTCGTCCACACAAGCATCACCAGGGAAGAAGAAATGGGGCTCCGGGAAGCGCCCGCTATCGAGGATAGGCTATGTCGGCACCAAACAACCAGGCCCTGGAACAACATCTTCATCCATTCCCACTGTCGAAGGAGGCCCCTGCCTCCTCGCCTGGCTCGAAAGGCGCCGAACCGTCGACATATGGGTTGCTCACCCTAGAACATGGATAGAAGGGTGCAACCAGAAGGAGTAGGGACAGAGCACACCCTACATGACTAAGAAACTTCACCAAAGGCACCGCATCACCGCTGCCCACTAACGACCTCTGGAGAGGAGAAAGATGCCGGTCAGACAACAACAGGGAGTCTAGGGAGGAAGGAGCAACGATGCTGCCGCCCCCGCCACTGGGGCCACGCTGTCGCCGCCGCCCGACAACCACCACGCCGCAGTGCCCACAGTCCAAAAAGCATCCAAGGCGACGACTTCACGAAGCAAACGACGCCAGGAGCACCGTCGCCGCCCAACAAAGTTCGGGTTTTCACCCGGGATGCTAGGGGAAGGGGAGGGTGGAGCAAAAGACCTGAATGGCGCCTTCAAGAAGGGGAACGGCGTCCATGGAAGTCGCCGCCATGGATTTCTCCCGGTCAAGGCTCCACAACACCAACACCGCAGCCAGCTCCATTCACCGAAGACCCATGTCGACCCGGACCAGATCTGACGCGGTGGAGCACGCAGGGAAGCACAAGGGGAAAGGGGCGGCCAGATCTGGAGCCGCAAGAGGCCAGAAGCCCCACCGCCGGCGCCGCAGGTCTCGTCCGCCGGAGAGCTTGCTGCCCGCGCAGGCAAGCCCACCGGACCACACCCGGCCACCACCAGCTAGGGACGGTGGCGCCTCACCGAACGAGGCCGCCGCCCCAGATTCCGACGCCCCCCGCTAGAGAAACGGAGCAGCAGAGGCCCCGCCGCCACCTTCCATGGCCATGCCCCGGGCTTGCCCGGCGGATACCTCTGGCGGCGGCGAGGAGGGAGGGGAGGAAGGGGGAGGCTGCGGGGGTTAGGGTTGTCGCCCTCGAGCCGCCCGAGAGGGGCGACGCGAGGGGGAGCGGGGGTTGTCCAACCATTTTTTATTTCTCTTAATTGCTGAAAGTGCGACTATCCCTAGGTGGTTTTGGTAATTCATAACAACATATAGCTCATTGAGCTAATGCTATTCCAAGACAAATATTTCAGGAAAGCTCAATGAGTGGCATGGCATGGATGATGAAAGTGGGTCCCTCAAAATATCAAGGACAAAGGATTGGCTCAAGCTCAAAAGCTCAAGACTCTACATTTTATATTTTAGTGATCCAAGATCACATTGAGTCTATAGGAAAAGCCAATACTATCAAGGAGGGATGAGGTGTTGCTTAATGAGCCTTTTGCTTCATGTGCCTAGTGATATGCTCCAAAACCCTCCACTAGTTTCTCACATCCACAAATGACCTAAACCTAAAGTCAAACTCGGCCCTACCGATTCTTTCTATCCGGCGCCACCGAGTTCAGATGTCATAGCCACTGCCACAAACCCTAGGCAAATCGGTTTCACCGATAGGGATCTCGGTCTCACCGAGATGGGATTGTAATCTCTCTGTTTCCCTTTCGTAACTTTTCGGTCTCACTGAAAGAGCGAATCGGTCCCACCGAGATTACAATGTAAACTCTCTGTTTCCCTTTTGTAACTTTTCGGTCTCACCGAAAGAGCAAATCGGTCCCACCGAGTTTACCTGACCAACTCTCTGGTTAGCTAATTACCAAAATCGGTCTCACCAAGTTTGTGTAATCGGTCTCACCGAGATTAGTTATGCCCTAACCCTAACCATATCGGTCCTACCGAGTTGCATGCCAGTCCCACCGAAAACCCTAACGGTCACTAGGTTTACTAAATCGGTCCGGCCGAGTTTGATGATTCGGTCCCACCGAGTTTGGTAAAATTGTGTGTAACGATTAGATTTTATGTGGAGGCTATATATACCCCTCCACCTCCTCTTCATTCGTGGAGAGAGCCATCAGAACAAACCTACACTTCCAACTCACCAGTACTGAGAGAGAACCACCTACTCATGTGTTGAGGCCAAGATATTCCATTCCAACCATATGAATCTTGATCTCTAGCCTTCCCCAAGTTGCTTTCCACTCAAATCTTCTTTCCACCAGATCCAAATCCTATGAGATAGAGTTGAGTGTTGGGGAGACTATCATTTGAAGCACAAGAGCAAGGAGTTCATCATTGTCGGTGTCAAAACCGGCGGATCTCGGGTAGGGGGTCCCGAACTGTGCGTCTAGGCGGATGGTAACATGAGACAAGGGACACGATGTTTTTACCCAGGTTCGGGCCCTCTCAATGGAGGTAATACCCTACTCCTACTTGATTAATATTGATGATATGGGTAGTACAAGAGTAGATCTACCACGAGATCAAGGAGGCTAAACCCTAGAAGCTATCCTATGGTATGATTGTTGGTCGTTGTCGGTGTCAAAACCGGCGGATCTCGGGTAGGGGGTCCCGAACTGTGCGTCTGGGCGGATGGTAACAGGAGACAAGGGACACGATGTTTTACCCATGTTCGGGCCCTCTTGATGGAGGTAAAACCCTACGTCCTGCTCGATTGATATTGATATTGTGGATGTTTACAAGAGTGGATCTACCACGAGATCAAGGAGGCTAAACCCTAGAAGCTAGCCTATGGTATGATTGTAAGGGTTGTTGATGATGATGATCGTCCTACAGACTAGAGCCATCCGGTTTATATAGACACCGGAGAGGGCTAGGGTTACATAGAGTCGGTTACAATGGTAGGAGATCTACATATCCGTATCGCGAAGCTTGCCTTCCACGCCAAGGAAAGTCCCATCCGGACACGGGGAGAAGTCTTCAATCTTGTATCTTCATAGTCTTGGAGTCCGGTCGATGATGATAGTCCGACCAATGATAGTTCGGCTGATGATGGTAGTCCGCTATCCGGACACCCCTAATCCAGACTCCTCAAGAGCCCCTGAACCAGGCTTCAATGACAATAAGTCCGCGCAGATATTGCTTGGCATTGCAAGGCGGGTTCCTCCTCCGAATGATAGAAGATTGTGAACACCAGGATAGTGTCCGGCTCTGCAAAATAAATTCCACATTCCACCGTAGAGAGAATAATAATATATACACAAGTTCAATCTGCTGACGTTTTTTGTGGCATGACGTCACACCACTACATAGCCATTACTCGAATTGTTTTTTACTTTACCACCTCAGCGCATTTTGCAAAGCGGTTTCCTTGGCACGTCTTGTCGAAGCAGAGATCGTGTTTCCCCTTAATCCGTGATTCTCATCAATACGGGCGTGGGTAACCCAACTGCGCCATTGATGGCGACGCTTGGGAGATAAGCGAGTTTTACCAGGCCGGTGGGGGACGCATAAGACTTCGCCCGCCCATATAAGGGATAAGGATTCACCTTCTCACCTACGCCTTCTTCCTCCTTTGCTTATCCATCTCCGCGCACTCGAGCTCCAGCGCCCAAGTTCGCGCATCTCGTCTCAACCTTCTCCGACCATGTCCGGAGCGGGAGGTAAATGGTTGTCCTCCACCATTAAGGAGGAACACATCGTCAAACTGCGCGGCGCCGGATACGTTTCCAGCGACATCGCGTACCGGCTGCCCGACGAGGGGCAGCTCATCCCCACCCCCAGGCCCCATGAGAGGGTCGTCTTTCTTCCCCACTTCCTCCGCGGACTGGGCTTTCCACTACATCCCTTTGTCCGGGGGCTCATGTTCTACTACGGCCTGGATTTCCATGATCTGGCGCCGAACTTCATCCTCAACATCTCGGCGTTTATCGTCGTGTGCGAGGCCTTCCTCTCGCATCCAGCACCACTTGCTTAGGCTCAAGACCTTCAATGGCAAGCGAAGGTAGTGAAGGGCACTCAAGCGGAGTGCGGAGGCGCCATGTTGGGCAAGATGCCCAATGTCCTTTGGTTCGAAGGGGCCTTCGTGGAATCCGTCAAGGGGTGGCAATCGGGGTGGTTCTATATCACCGAGCCGCGTGACCCTAAATGGGCGGCGGCCCCCGAGTTTAGATCTGGTATCCCCACGCAGCTCACCTCCTGGAAAGAGAAGGGCTTGCTGTGGGGTAGTTTGAAGGAGCTGACGGGACTCCAAGCCTGTATCAAGAAGCTGGTGAAGAAGCTCAGGCTGGTTAACGTGGTCCAAGTCATGCTCCTTCACCGGATACTCCCATGCCAAGAGCGGGCATTCAATCTGTGGGAGTTCGATCCGGAACAGCACCAGGCGCTGAACAGGCTCTTCGACACGACGTACGAAGGCGCCTGGAAGGTGCTGTTCAAGGGCGCCGAAGCCCTCGCATCCGCGACTGAAGATCGCGGATTTCGCTCGCAGCGCCAGGCCGACGAGGTAAGTGATTCTACCCCTTTACGGGACACTTGTTTTTCATAGTTTGACTCTATCGGGTTTTAATTTCCCTTTTCCTTTGACAGACTGGATGAGGAAGGCGGAGCAGATTACCTGTCCGGCTCCTATGCCGGAAAATCCAGAGACGCCATCTAGCGAGGCTGCTGGTTCCGCACCGCACGTGGTGCCGGAGAAGAAGGCCAAGAAGGAGGCCACGGGTGCTCAAAGAGTGCCCGTTTTCAGGTGTCCGACGACTCGGGCGTACTCCTCCCGAAGATGAGGAGGAGGAAGAGGACTCTCTCCCGAGGAGGGAGAGAGGAAGAGGAAGGCTTCCCAACAGGGGAGGCGAAGGGTCCAAGAGGGAAGGACTATTCCCGGACAGCTCCGCCAACATCAACGTTGGCGAGGAGGATGGCCTTCAAGGGCCAGCCTCCGGCGAGATCGTAAGTATCCGGATTCCTGAATGATTTATAATTTCTTTTTGCGTCACATAGTGTCATTACGATGCCGCATGCTGCCTGTAGTCCGCCGGTGATGATCTCCCGCTTCATCGAAGCGGGTCGTTGGCTCCATCGGATGTAGATTCCATCCCGACCGCCCCACCCCGCGACACCGAGGACGCCGAGGTGGGATCCCAAGAAGGGACCCATCGGGGAGGCTCGGGCGCCACAAGGCGTCCTCCGGACTTTGCGCCGGACTCCACATCAGAACCCGCAGTGGTTCCGGAGTCCGGCCGGCGGCCCCTTCGAACGAAGGGCAAGACCGTGACGCCGGCGGCTTCCGTCCAACCGGAGGCGCCGAGCAATTTGTTGGAGGCGCTGCAGAGCGCTTCCATCGAGGAAGAACACCGCACTATTATGAGTGCGGTGATCCAGAAGGTGCAGCTCGCCAAGAGCGGGCTGACCGAAGCCTGCAATAGCCTTCTATCAGGCTTTGAGGTAAGAAGTTAAAAATATGCAATGTAATACCGCATAGACAGTAGCCCCTGATGCTCGGTTCGGTGTTCGGAAAGAAAAGCCGGACTGAGGATCTGAAAAAAGATATACGCAGGGTTGCTAAAAAATTATGTCAATATGGGTTGCAGGCTGCACTGCTGACCTCTGCCGCACTGACTGCGGAGGTCGGTGCTTTGAAGCAGGAGCTCGAGCGGTCCGAGCAAGAGCTCGGCCGCGCCAGGAAGCAGCTCCAGGACCAAGAAGGTGAGTAACACCACTTTGAACTTGTACCTTACAGAAAAGGATTTAGGTTGCAACAAAAAATAACAAGGATAACATGGGTACTACAGGGGCCACGAACGAGGTGGCGACCCTGAAGGAGGCCGTGTCCGCGGCCGAACGCAATGCGGCCAAGGAACGGGCAGAGCGAGAAAAGCAGGAGGCGCGGGTGGCGGTGGTTCAGCAAGAGCTCCAGGCTCTCATGGAAAAGCATGAGAGTTTGGAGCGTGACTCAAAGACTCGAGAGTCCGAGCTTGCCAGGGGCGTTTGCAGATCTGCCTCGCAGCGTGTCTGACGCCGCCGCATTCTACCGAGCCGAGGAGAGGAGCTCAACGGAGAAGGTCTTATGGTCTCAGTATGCTGAGACCGGCCATCCGGTGCCCCCTAGCGACCAGCTGAAGCAACTGGCCGAGCTTCACAAGGTGGCCGAGCAGGCCATGAAGGGCCTCATAGTCCGGCTGTGGCCTGGAGAGGCCATGCCTGGGAGCTACTTCGGCCTTGTGCGACGGTTGGTGGATGCGTGCCCCTGGGTGGAGGTTATCAAGCGCTCCGCCTGTATTGAAGGTGCTCGTCGGGCCCTTGCCCGCGCAAAGGTGCATTGGGGCAGGCTGGATGCGGTGAAGCTAATCACTGACGCGCCACCAGCGGGCAAGGAACATCGTACGCCCGAAATCTACTATAAGGCTGTCCTGAAGGGTGCCCGCAAGATTGCGGATGAGTGCCCCAGGGATGTAATTTTTGAGTGAATTCGCAATTTGTTATCCTGTGCGCTGAAAACTTTGTTCATATGCGCTAAGCAACGCTTGTTGATTTAAAATATTACCTTCTGTGCGGCCGTTTATTAAATCTGAGAGATGGCAAGTCGTCGGCTTCAGCCCCCATGCCACGAGTGCTGGGGTGTTCGGGATAAACATGAGCGCTCTAGTTCCCATTTTTGGGTCCATCGAGGGAGGCTCAACAGAACGAACCAGGCAATCGGACTTATAGTGCTTGAACACTCTCACTTAGCCATAGAATTCTATAATTTTAAATTTCGGCGAAGCCCCTAGTATTCGGAGGACCGAATTGGGGCGCTATCCACGCCTTCGTCGGACATAATCCGGAACTTCGCTCGAAGCGGCGTAGGTCTTTAAGGACCCGAAAGGACCTCTCGAACAGCGACCAGTCTCTCGCCTTATCATGACAGTCAGTTTTAGCTTTCTCCACTGAGGCGTTAACCCGGCTCAACCGGGGCGCAATCGCAGTGGTTCTCCTAGTGCTACCTTAGCCGATAGAACGGAACGTAAGGTTCCAAACATGGGAGCCGGGCAAACCCAACTATTGACCCAAGACATGATTCGGAGCCGATTCATATAATGCTATAAGTTCGGGGTGCCGCACTTGTGAAAGTGTGCGGACTTTATCACACCATAATGCGGAGAACATAAGTCCCTGGTGTATTTGGCCGTACCAGAATGTACGGATGCAACATGTCATAAATGAACATATATGTATATATATAAGGTAATGCAATTATAGGCAAAAAAGTGCTGCATTTTATTCGAGAAGATATGTTATGAGTGCGGAATGATACAAATAGTGCGGAAAGCAAGGGATTGGACGAATTAAAGGCGTCTCCCTCCAGGGGTAGGCCGCGGAATGTTTGTATTTAACAAATTTAATGCTCGTGATGGAGACCACCTTAGTGTTGGTCGCGGCCTTTGTCCTTCCCTGGCTGTTGCATCATGAGTTCGGCAGGGTCACCGCCGGACATAGTTCTGTATAAAAAAGAGAAAAATAAAAGAAAAAAGAGTGACACACTTGGGAGCCCCTGGTGTGGTCGAACCGCACTCTGGGTCTGTTGTGGTTGTGCCTCTCCCCCTATGCCCATGGTATCTCCAAGGCGTAATTGTGTACGCGGAGAGCTTGTCTTACAATTTTGCGAGGGCTAGGGTTGAGGCCGCATTGCTACGCGTGCTCGGAACGTGCCAGGCGGTCTTTGTTGATGTTGCTCCGGGCGCGTTTGGTCGTGTCCGGTCATTTAATGGCCGGACTCGAGAATTGCCTTAAAAGGCTGCTCTGTACTTCTGCCGCGAGAGCCGCTGTATGTTCCTCCGTTCGGAGGGAGCGTTCCATGTTTCCATTGACCGTGATGACTCCACGAGGGCCTGGCATCTTGAGCTTAAGGTATGCATAATGCGGCACCGCGTTGAATTTTGCAAACGCGGCTCGTCCGAGCAGAGCATGATAGCCCCTGCGGAATGGGACTATGTCGAAGATTAACTCCTCGCTTCGGAAATTATCCAGGGATCCGAAGACCACTTCCAGTGTAACTGAGCCTGTACAATTGGCCTCGACACCTGGTATGACGCCTTTGAAGGTTGTCTTTGTAGGTTTAATCCTTGAAGGGTCTATGCCCATCTTGCGACCGTATCCCGATAAAGCAGGTTCAGGCTCTGCCGCCGTCCATCGGGACTCGTGAGGTGAAATCCATCGACGATTGGGTCTAAAACCAATGCGGCGAATCCGCCATGGCGGATACTGGTCGGATGGTCTCTTCGATCGAAAGTGATCGGGCAAGAGGACCATGGGTTGAATTTTGGGGCGACTGGCTCCATCGCTTATACATCCCTTAGTGCACGCTTCCGCTCCCTCTTGGGAATATGCGTTGCGTACATCATGTTTACCGTCCGAACTTGAGGGGGGAATCCCTTTTGTCCTCTGTTGTTCGGCTGCCGGGTCTCTTCCTCGTCATCGCTGTGTGGCCCCTTGTCACTGTTTTCGGCGATTAATTTGCCTGCTTGCTTGAATACTCGTCATCGTTGTGTGGTTAGCTGGCTTTTCGGGGGTTCCATGTATTTGACAAGAGCGGTTGAGTATCCGGTCCAAATTGGACGGGCCCGGAGTGGTTCTTTTGAATGGCTTCTTCCGTTGATCGGGCTTGGAGCCTCGGAATCCGGCGTTGACTGCCGTATTCTCATTGCTGTCACCGTTAATGCAGCGTTTGTTTTTGTTTCGACGCAACCTGCCATTGCGGTCCTTGGTATCCGGACTGCCAGCGTTTTTGCTGAGGTTGTTACTGTGAGCTAGCCAGCTATCCTCTCCCGCACAGAAGCGGGTCATGAGTGATGTGAGGGCTGCCATGGATTTCGGCTTCTCCTGTCCTAGGTGCCGGGCCAGCCACTCGTCACGGATGTTATGTTTGAAGGCAGCGAGTGCCTCTGCATCCGGACAGTCGACGATTTGATTTTTCTTTGTTAAGAACCGTGTCCAGAATTGCCTGGCCGATTCGTCTGGCTGCTGGATTATGTGGCTTAGGTCATCTGCGTCCGGTGGTCGCACATACGTGCCCTGGAAGTTGTCGAGGAATGCGGCTTCCAGGTCCTCCCAGCATCCAATTGACTCTGCGGGCAGGCTGTTAAGCCAATGCCGGGCTGGTCCTTTGAGCTTGAGCGGGAGATATTTGATGGCGTGAAGATCGTCGCCGCGGGCCATATGTATATGGAGAAGATAATCCTCAATCCAAACCGCGGGGTCTGTTGTGCCATCGTAGGATTCGATATTAGCGGGTTTAAACCCTTCAGGGATTTGATGATCCATTACTTCGTCAGTGAAGCATAGTGGGTGTGCGGCGCCTCTGTATTGAGCAATATCGCGACGTAGCTCGATAGAGCGTTGTTTGCTGTGTTCGGCCCGGCCGGAGTAGTTATATTCGGCGCGACGGTATTCGTCGTGGTTCTTGGGGAGCCCACGTGATCCATAGATAGATCTGGATTATCTTGCCTTGTCCTCCAATATATCCCGCAAGTCCGGCGCGTTCCCCCGTGGCTTCATGTTTTTTGAGCGATGCCGGGTTACGGTTTTGGTGGAGGGCTTGCACGCCTCTCTGTCGCGGCCACGAGGTGGCCGGTCTGCCGTATTGTGTGCTGGTGATGCAGGTTTGTATGCCTCCTCCTCTAATCGGGGGAGCAACTTGCGTTTTGGGTAACTTTTGAGGGCGTTGAGTTCATACTCTTCGCCGCGAGGACCTCGGTCCATCTGTCGGCCAAGAGGTCTTGATCAGCTTGAAGCTGTTGCTGCTTTTCTTTAGGCTGTTTGCCGTGACTATTAGCCTGCGTCTCAAACGCTCTTGTTCGACGGGATCCTCGAGCACGACAAATTGCTGCCGCCGAGGCTTGCCTCGTCTCCGGAGGAAGGTAAGTAATTGTCATCCTCGACTCGTAAATGCCGCCCTATCGTGGGGGCTTGCTTCTGCCTCCTCCTGTGCTGGATCGTGCTGGAGGGAGTTGTCTTCGGCACTTTCTGGGGTGTTATTATCTCCTGTGCCGGAATCTCCATTCTTGCTGTGGCGGGATTTAGAGCGGCGCCGCTGACGTCGGCGCTTGGGCTGTTTCTTTAAGGAATCGGCCTCGCTGCTTCTTTGCCGTCCCCATCTTTTGGGGTGTCCACCATGTATATGTCGATGACGAGGTGGTCTTCCAAAGGTCTCTGTAGGCACTGGTTCTTGGTAGTCTCTGGCATCGTCGTCCATACCGTCGATGTCTTCGGAGTCGTAGTCGAGTAAGTCGGTTAAATCATCGACGGTGGCTACGAAGTGGGTGGTGGGTGGGCTCTGAATTTCTTCGTCGTCCGCGTCCCAACCGTCCTGGCCATAGTTCGGCCAGGGCTCTCCGGATAGCGAGAGACACTTCAGTGAATTTATGATATCGCCGAAGGGCGAGTGCTGAAAGATGTCTGCAGCGGTGAATTCCATGATCGGCGCCCAATCGGATTCGACTGGCAGGGGCGCAGGAGGTTCGGAGTCCGGCAGAGAGTCCGGCACCTCGGAGTCATGAGCTTTATGCGGGACAAGGTAAGTGTTCGGCTCCATCGCCGTAGAAGTTGCCGCTCCCGAGGCGGTGTCCAGCCATCCGTCCTCGATCCGAGCGATCAGCTCCGGACTATGGGTCGGAGCGGATTCGTGTGCGGCCTCCAAGGCGCTGTCCGGCGGCAGAGTTAGGTCATTCCCATCGTGACATTGCGGCACGCTCGGCTGTGGCTCAGATCCATCGAGGATCAAGTCCCCGCGGATATCGGCCGTGAAGTTTAGGCTTCCAAACCTGACCTGACGGCCAGGGGCGTAGCTTTCGATCTGCTCCAGATGGCCAAGCGAGTTGGTCCGCAGTGCGAAGCCGCCCAATACGAAGATCTGTCCGGGGACAAAAGTCTCACCCAGGACTGCGTCATTATTGATTGAAGAGGCCATCAAGCCTATCGGTGACGACACAGAGGAACTCTCAATGAAAGCAGCAATGTCGGTGTCAAAACCGGCGGATCTCGGGTAGGGGGTCCCGAACTGTGCGTCTAGGCGGATGGTAACAGGAGACAAGGGACACGATGTTTTACCCAGGTTCGGGCCCTCTTGATGGAGGTAAAACCCTACGTCCTGCTCGATTGATATTGATATTGTGGATGTTTACAAGAGTGGATCTACCACGAGATCAAGGAGGCTAAACCCTAGAAGCTAGCCTATGGTATGATTGTAAGGGTTGTTGATGATGATGATCGTCCTACAGACTAGAGCCATCCGGTTTATATAGACACCGGAGAGGGCTAGGGTTACATAGAGTCGGTTACTATGGTAGGAGATCTACATATCCGTATCGCCAAGCTTGCCTTCCACGCCAAGGAAAGTCCCATCCGGACACGGGGAGAAGTCCTCAATCTTGTATCTTCATAGTCTTGGAGTCCGGTCGATGATGATAGTCCGGCCAATGATAGTTCGGCTGATGATGGTAGTCCGGCTATCCGGACACCCCCTAATCCAGGAATCCCTCAGTCGTCCTACGGACTAAAACCCTCCGGTTTATATAGACACCGGATAGGTTAGGGTTACACAGAGTCGGTCACAATGGTAGGAGATCTACATATCCGTATCGCCAAGCTTGCCTTCCATGCCAAGGAAAGTCCCATCCGGACACGGGACGAAGTCTTCAATCCTGTATCTTCATAGTCTTGGAGTCCGGCCGTGATGATAGTTCGGCTATCTGGACACCCCCTAGTCCAGGACTCCCTCAATCATCAACACACCATTTGTTACTTCTTGGACAGTGGTGTCTCCTAGATTGGCTAGGTGTCAGTTGGGAGCCTGCGACAAGATTGTGGAGTTGAACCAAGGAGTTTGTAAGGGCAAGGAGATCGCCTACTTCATGAAGATCTACCGCTAGTGAGGCAAGTCCTTCGTGGGCGACGGCCATGGTGGGATAGACAAGGTTGCTTCTTCGTGGATCCTTCGTGGGTGGAGCCCTCCGTGGACTCGCGCAACCGTTACCCTACGTGGGTTGAAGTCTCCATCAACATGGATGTACGATAGCACCACCTATCGGAACCACGACAAAAACATCCGTGTCTCCAATTGCGTTTGATTCCTCCAAACCCTTCCCTTTACATTCTTGCAAGTTGCATGCTTTATTTTCCGCTGCCTATATACTCTTTGCATCTTGGTTGAATTGCGTGATGATTGCTTGAATTGTTCAAAGATAGCTAAAATCTGCCAAAGTCTAAAATTGGGAAAAGGCATAGCTTTTAATTGGTCAAGTAGTCTAATCACCCCCTCTAGACATACTTTAAGGTCCTACAAGTGGTATCAGAGCTTTGGTCTACATTTGCTTTGATTTCCATAGCTTTTGGTGGTCATAGCCTTGGTTTCACAACCTAGGAGAGTATGGCGTCTAGCGAGGGAAATTATCACCGTAGAGGTCCTTACTTTGATGGCACTAATTTTGCTAGTTAGAAGCATAAGATGAAAATGCATATTCTCGGACATAACCCCGCCGTTTGGGCTATTGTGTGTATTGGCTTGCAAGGTGAATTCTTTGATGGGAGAGAACCGAATCGTGAAGCTAGTGCGGAAGAGTTGAAGATGTTGCAATACAACGCTCAAGCTTGTGATATCCTCTTCAACGGATTGTGCCCCAAGAATTCAACAAAATCAGCCGCCTTGAGAATGCAAAGGAAATTTGGGATACTTTGATTGATATGCATGAAGGTACCGACTCCGTCAAGGAATCCAAGTTGGATGTGCTCCAAAGTCAGCTTGACAAGTTCAAAATGAAGGATGGTGAAGGTGTCGCTGAAATGTACTCTAGGCTTGCTCTTATCACAAATGAGATTGCCGGCTTAGGAAGTGAAGAGATGACCGACAGATTCATCATCAAGAAGATCCTAAGAGCATTGGATGGAAAATATGATACCGTGTGCACATTGATCCAAATGATGCCAAATTACAAAGATCTCAAGCCAACAGAAGTCATTGGAAGGATTGTTGCTCATGAGATGTCACTCAAGGATAAGGAGGAACTTCACAACAAGTCAAGTGGTGCTTACAAAGCCTCATGTGAAGCCCCCACATCATCAAGTGAGAAACAAACCTTCAATGAAGAATTGAGCTTAATGGTGAAGAACTTCAACAAATTCTACAAGAGTAGAAGCAAAGAAAGAAGCTCCAAGTCAAGGTCCTACAATGACAAAAGATCTTCTAGTCGAGAGCGCAACTGCTACAATTGTGGGAGACCCGGACACTATTCCAATGATTGTACGGCACCCTACAAAAGAAGAGAAGATTCTCCCAAGAGAAGAAGTAGAAGAGAAGAATCACCACCAAAAGAGAGAAGGAGTAGAGATGATCGTTATGAACGAAGACCCTCACGGAGAAGCAAGGATTCGGAAAGGAAAGACAAGTCATCAAAGAGCTACACAAAACAAAGACATCAAGCTCATGTTGGTGAATGGGTATCCGGCTCCGACTCCGACAATCACTCCGAGAGAAGCTATCACTCCGACTCCGAATACACTCAAGATGAAGGTGTTGCCGGTCTAGCACTTGTGTCAACCAACTCCTACACATATTTGAATCACCAAATGAAGGAATTGGAAGATGCTTCATGGCCAAAGGTCCTAAGGTAACACACCCCGAGTATGTTGATTTTAATAGTGATGAAGATGACTTGCTAGGTGATGATGATTTACTTGTTGACAACTCTAGTGATGAATACTATGATGAAACGTCAATTAATCATCCTAATCAAGATGAAACGAATGACAATGATAAGGAGAAAATTGAGCGTCTAACTAAAAACTAAACACTCTTAAGTTAGCTCATGAAACTATCTTCGAAGATCATCGAGAACTTTTAAGGGCACATGAGAAGTTACGCTTTGAAAAGCTCAATCTTGAGCAAGAGCATGAGTTCCTAAAAGAGATCAATGATGATCTTCGTAAGAAAAGTTCTTCTTACATTGCCAAGTGTTTACTCTTATCTACTTACATGCCTCAAGTCAAGTCTAGTAACAAGAACAAAAAGGATTCTTCTTCTAGTAGTAACAATAACAATGCTAAACCCAATATTGTTGCTTCTAGTAGTTCTCTTGATTCCACTAATGATTCTCTTAGCCAAGTTACACTTGAGCAAGAAAACAACTTATTGAAGGGAATTATAGAGAAAGGTGTATACAAGATCCTTGCCGGGAGTAAGCAGTTTGAGGAAATTGTACGCAAGCAAGGAAGGCACCGAAAGAATCAAGGTGTTGGTTTTGAGCGAAAGTTCAATGCCAATGGAGTTGAGTGGAAAGAAGATCAATACCCCAAGACGAAGTTTGTTCCTCAACAAGAGAAGTATGATCCAACTTCCTTCAAGGGAACACAAGCACAAGATGATCTTCCACCACAAGACCACAAGGACAAAGGCAAGGACAAGCTTCAAGAGGAGATTGATGCATTTGAAGAAGCACCTAAGGCCTTGGTCATGTGGGTTCCCAAGACTACGTCAAGTTCTACTTCATCAAGCACAAGTACTACACCAAGGATTCCCATCAAGATGATGTGGATCCCAGAGAACAAGAACTAGAAAGTT
This sequence comes from Aegilops longissima, assembly GCA_021605205.1. Classification (NCBI taxonomy): domain Eukaryota; kingdom Viridiplantae; phylum Streptophyta; class Magnoliopsida; order Poales; family Poaceae; genus Aegilops; species Aegilops longissima. The sequence continues at coordinate 31,092 of JAHIAM010007047.1, forward strand.
CTTGAGGGTGACTCCGCCAACATTTTTCACTCATATCATTATGGCAAGGACAAGTGCAATCAACTTCCATATCTTGCACTAGTTCAAGGAGTCACAAACCCTCATGTTGGTAAGGCAAGGGACAAGGTAACCTAATGTTTTCATGGACATCATTTTGTGTGTGCATCACTCTATGTCTATGGATATTCTTGTTTGTTCCTTGTGGGACTAACCCGTGTAGGTATTGAAAGTGCAACTCATTCCAAAGGATTGCTCCAAAAGATCTACATCAACATTGAGCATCCACATCTTCAACACCTACATGAAGTCATCAACGACAACCCAAGGTTAGTTTATCCTCTAAGGGGGATCTCACATCTAGGGGGAGCTTAACTCTAAGAATTGAGTCAAAGCAACTCTAATGATGTGAACACATAAATGCTTTATGTAAAAGTGGTAACCCCACTTGAGCTTAAACGATGAGTATGACCTATGATCAAATGTTCTCATTTGACTCCTAAGTCAATATACTCATATATAGATGACCTAGTCATCGCCAATTGTTTGATAGATGCTAGAATTGTTTGTGCATGCTCTGTCACATATTTCATTTGTCATTTTATTGTGTGAGCATGTTGGTTGCATATTTTACTCATTCGAGGACATCCACTTGTTGTTTGATTGATTGGATTCTTTTTGTTTTTCCAAGTGGATGGACAAGAATGCCTAAGAACCTTCTCTAGCTATCTATGCTTTTCTCGTCTCAAACTCTATTCATGCTACAGCACAAAATTTGATCAAGTCAGATTCAAACCACTCTATGTGAGGAGCACTCGGAGTCCCCGATTCGTCATAGACTTAAACTTCCAAAACTTCTTTGTGATTTTCGGTCTGACCGATTCCTCCATTTCGGTCATACCGAGATTACAAAGTCGATCTAGGTTTTCAATCTCGGTGACAACCGATTTTAACTTTTCGGTCACACCGAGTTGCTGTAACTGTTAATAGTTATGCATCTCGGTGCCACCGAGTTGTTCAACTCGGTCACACCGACAGTGTCGGGCTATATATATCACACGGGCAAATTTTGGAAAATTTTCTCCGAAACTCCTCGCCCGTGCATAGCTCGCTCTGCCTACTTGGTCTACGGATCGCCGACTTCGTCGCCAGCCGCCTCCTGTCACTGGTCTCCGCCGTCGTCAACGGAATTCTCCTCCGCCGTTGCCCCGTAGCGAGTTCACCGCCGAACTAGGGTATGAACTCGATCACTGTGCTATCCTCGTCCGATTCTCAGCACATTGTATTCGTAATGCATCTTGCCACGATTGAAACACTTCTATCCAGTCAAAACAATCCTTAGAATAGGTATGATTCGAAAATTTAGGGTTAGGTTTCCGCCGAAACCATCTCGGACCCACCGAGTTGAAAAACTCGGTCCCACCGATTTGGCTAACGCCATTGCACTAGTAAGTCTCGGTTTGACCGAGAATTACAAATCGGTGTGACCGATTTTAAAACTTTGTGAAACCCTAGCAGTCTCGGTGCCACCGAACTTTGACTCGGTCTGACCGAGTTCACTAGTTTAGGTTCCAAAACTGCTTCGGTATCACCGAGTTTGAAAATCGGTAGATCCGAAATGCTTTCTGTGGAAACTAAAACCAAGTTTTTTGAATCATTCTTTTGCAAAAATCTCTGCATTTTGTGATGCTCATCCACTCTATCTCATCTATAACTATTCACAGGGTCAGCAGTCAGTCAGTGCAGCATGTCAGACCAAAGTGATAGCCAGAACAGGTCAGAGGAGCAAATTCAAATGAGTGAGGGCACTAGTCCCTCTAGCAGCTCAGATGAGGGGAGCAGAAGCACTCCCAGCAATTTGCCCAAGGCTGCCACAAGGACAAGGAAGAAGAAGACCTCAGAGTTTGAGGATGAAGATTATGTGGTAGGTGAGGATGAGGCCAGTTCCAAGAAGAAAGTGCTCAAGAAAGAGTACAACTCAACAACAGTCAAGCCTGGAATGAAGATCAAAAGGCCAGCAGGTAGACAACCTATGTCCAAATCCAGAGTCTCCACTCAAGCTTCTTTGGAATCCCAACCCAAAGAACCTGCTGCTGCTGAAGGAAAGAAAAGGAAGGAAAGGGTCAAGAAGACCATGGCCAGAGTGATTGGGAAACCATCTATGATGGAAGAAGAGGAAGAAGAAGAGGTTGTTGAGCCTGCACCCAAGGCACAAAAGCTGATGGGTGATGCCATAAAGTCAGGGGTTGCAACTTCAAAGCCCAAAGCGGCCCCCAAGCCCAAGAGTGCACCAAAGAAAAATACCAGGAGTATACCAGCAACTGAGAAGAACAAGGCCCCAATACCTGAGATTGATGTTGAAGAAGATGAAGAAGGGCAGGTCCTAAGGAAGCTCAAACCCAAGACCCCAGACCACAATGATGCTCATCCTGTGGCTGAGAACATGAAGATCAGGAGAGATCAAGGGTTGAGGCTATGGAGAGAGTCAGATCCATATGCCACCAGGAGAAGGACTGTTGTGGATTACAGGTTCCACACCAAGGAACAGCAGGACTTCTATGAGACTATCTTGTTGGATAAGAAGCCCATAGTTTGTGGTATGAGGTGGGTCGACTGGACCTACATTCAGGAGAATGAAGAACACTACCCTGGAGTATATGACAGCTTCAGTGCTTGTGGGGTTGCAGATTTTGTTGGGCAGAAGCTCACAAATTGGAACGACGAGCTCATTATGCAATTCTACTCCACAACACATTTCTATCCAGATGGCAGGATAGTGTGGATGTCTGAAGGAACACGATATTAGTCAACCATAGAGTAATGGGCAAGTCTGATCAATGCCCCAAAGGAAGATGAAGATGACTTTGACATTTATGCCAAGAAGAAGATGGCTCACAACTCAATGTCACACATGTACAAGGAACTCCCAGATGATGCACTTGAGTCCTTCAAGTTTGGATCAGTTCATTATCTTCTGTCAGGGCTGCCTACAATCAAATGGATCCTGAGGCACACTCTTTTGCCAAAATCAGGAGACCACAACATGATCAGAGGGCATGCAATCAATTTTCTTCACGTTTTTGATGTGCCTCAAAAATTCAAAGTCATGAGCCTCATAGTTGAAACTATCAAGAGGACTGCAGCAGACCAGAAGAGGAGCTGTGGATATGCCCCACAGATTCAGGTGTTGATAAACTCAAAGATGGGCACAGGAAAGTATCTGTTGGATAAGGAACACATGGTTCTCTATCCTAACTTTGAGGACAATCAAGTTTTCATGACTGAAAATGAACCAACATCAGTACAAGCGCAAGAGAAGAAGGAGAAAGCAAAGAAAGAGAAGGCTGCCAAGATGCCAACTCAAGCAGAGGCATCTGAATACTTTCTGAAGAACAAGCAGGAGCAGCTTGGTTACTTGATAGCATCAACTCTGCGGATTGAGAAGGGGTTGGCCACCCTAACTCAAAACCAGGAGAGTCTGGAGAGAATCATGGAACAAAAATTCTATGATCTTGATGTCAAAGTAACTGAGATTCAGTCAGCTGTGGAGCTGCTACAGAATGACATGAAGGAGAGGAAGGGTAGGACAACGACTGTTGCATTTGCCAGGGTGCCACGAGCTCAGAGATCAGCTATAGAGCCACTTCAAGACACCAGAGTCACTTCATCAGCTCCAGCTACAGCTCCAGCACCACCAGCTCCAGCACCAACTCCTTCAGCTCCGTCTACATCGACTGAAGCCTTCGTTCTTGGAGTTCTCCGGACACCACCACCACCACCACCAGAAGACCAAGCCTGAGAGAGGATATAGTCCTATGCATTTTCTAGGAACTTTTTGGTAACTTGTTGCCAAAGGGGGAGAAAAATGTATAGATCATAGGCTTCGAGAGAGAGGGAGAGATTTGCTTTTGTTCTCTCTTGTCTTTTTGGTTGAACTTTATTTGCTTTTGATTTGTTGAGATACTATGCAATTACCCGTGAGACATTGATGATCATGTGTTTGATCATAAGCTACACTTATGCTCGTTATGATATTATCTTATTTATCCTTATATGATCATTCACTTTGCTTGGTGATGAGTGCATGTATTCAATCTTTGTTATTTTGAGCGCTCCACCAAGATGTATGTGACATGGAAGAGTAACCCATGAGCCTAATTCCTTGTGCATTTGCAGTCCAAAGCAAATATTACTATGCACAAATTTAGGGGGAGCTCTTGCTTATCACATACTTCTCAAAGCGACGATGTTTTTCAAATTTTATTATCATTTGTCGAAGCTTTGATCTATATGTTGTTATCAATTACCAAAAAGGGGGAGATTGAAAGTGCAACTATCCCTAGGTGGTTTTGGTAATTCATAACAACATATAGCTCATTGAGCTAGTGCTATTCCAAGACAAATATTTCATGAAAGCTCAATGAATGGCATGGCATGGATGATGAAAGTGGATCCCTCAAAATATCAAGGACAAGGATTGGCTCAAGCTCAAAAGCTCAAGACTCTACATTTTACATTTTAGTGATCCAAGATCACATTGAGTCTATAGGAAAAGCCAATACTATCAAGGAGGGATGAGGTGTTGCTTAATGAGCCTTTTGCTTCATGTGCTTATTGATATGCTCCAAACCCTCCACTACTTTCTCACATCCACAAATGACCTAAACCTAAAGTCAAACTCGGCCCTACCGATTCTTTCTATCCGGCGCCACCGAGTTCAGATGTCATAGCCACTGCCACAAACCCTAGGCAAATCGGTTCCACCGATAGGGATCTCGGTCTCACCGAGATGGGATTGTAATCTCTCTGTTTCCCTCTCGTAACTTTTCGGTCTCACTGAAAGAGCGAATCGGACCCACCGAGATTACAATGTAAACTCTCTATTTCCCTTTTGTAACTTTTCGGTCTCACCGAAAGAGCAAATCGGTCCCACCGAGTTTACATGACCAACTCTCTGGTTAGCTAATTACCAAAATCGGTCTCACCAAGTTTGTGTAATCGGTCTCACCGAGATTACGTTATGCCCTAACCCTAACCATATCGGTCCTACCGAGTTGCATGTCAGTCCCACCGAAAACCCTAACGGTCACTAGGTTTACTAAATCGGTCCGACCGAGTTTGGTAAATTGTGTGTAATGGTTAGATTCTGTGTGGAGGCTATATATACCCCTCCACCTCCTCTTCATTCGTGGAGAGAGCCTTCAGAACAAACCTACACTTCCAACTCACCAGTTATGAGAGGGAACCACCTACGCATGTGTTGAGGCCAAGATATTCCATTCAAACCATATGAATCTTGATCTCTAGCCTTCCCCAAGTTGCTTTCCACTCAAATCTTCTTTCCACCAGATCCAAATCCTATGAGAGAGAGTTGAGTGTTGGGGAGACTATCATTTGAAGCACAAGAGCAAGGAGTTCATCATCAACACACCATTTGTTACTTCTTGGAAAGTGGTGTCTCCTAGATTGTCTAGGTGCCACTTGGGAGCCTCCGACAAGATTGTGGAGTTGAACCAAGTAGTTTGTAAGGGCAAGGGGATCACCTACTTCGTGAAGATATACCGCTAGTGAGGCAAGTCCTTCGTGGGCAACGGCCATGGTGGGATAGACAAGGTTGCTTCTTCGTGGACCCTTCGTGGGTGGAGCCCTCCGTGGACTCGCGCAACCGTTACCCTACGTGGGTTGAAGTCTCCATCAACGTGGATGTACGATAGAACCACCTATCGGAACCACGACACAAACATCCGTGTCTCCAATTGCGTTTGATTCCTCCAAACCCTTCCCTTTACATTCTTGCAAGTTGCATGCTTTATTTTCCGCTGCCTATATACTCTTTGCATGCTTGCTTGAATTGCGTGATGATTGTTTGAATTGTTCAAAGATAGCTAAAATCTGCCAAAGTCTAAAATTGGGAAAAGGCATAGCTTTTAATTGGTCAAGTAGTCTAATCACCCCCCCTCTAGACATACTTCAAGGTCCTACAACTGTGGTCCTTCCTAGGCACATCACTGCAATGGCTGCAGAAGACACTGTGACATCGACCGACGCTGATGCAACGTGGGAGTAACCAATGTGGCGATGGCTGTTTAGTTGGAGGGACCCTTAAGTGTATTATTTTGACCCCAAGATTGTGCAGCACCGATAAAACACAATAAAATCTATCAGTAGATAATATACACATCCATTCATTACTGTTCCCTCTCATCTGGACTACCTGCCAATAGGCCTCTCTCTATTTGAGAAAATCCCTACATATGTGACCTTATGTTTGCATCAAGATTCTTATGTGCCTTCATCTTTACCAAGTTATTTTGAGACTTCACTGATGCAGTTACACATGAAAGTGAATTCTTTTGAGGGAACAAGCTTAGCAACTCCTTCCAACTTCTTCCTCCTTGTGTCAAAACCAATCAGGACTTCCATCCGGCCTTGGGGCAGGTCTGGAACATCATGTAGACAACATCATCATCCATGCTCAAGGTGGAAAACCATGAACAAGGCATTACAGTAATCTATCGATCTATCTATCTATCTATCTATACCTATACCTACACTAATTAGAGCCTCTCTAAAAATGCTCACGTTAATCAGAAATTAACATCCATTAATCTAGGGTGGGACCATGTTATTACGGTCTAGATTAGCTTACGTACAAAAATCAAGAAACCTTTAAGCCAACTTAGCCCATAATGCTCTCAAGGTTCTCGAAAAATAAGTTAAAAGATAATATCTCCAACATATCTTCCTCCACCGTCTCCTCTTCTCCCTGTAAAAAAACAAGAATCTGAAGAGTCCCTATCTCTCACGTTTCTCTCTGTAGCTTTCATGTTTCTCTTCCTCTCTCATGTCTTTTCTTCCCCAACGGAAAATAGATGTGTATCTCTCTCTTTTTTTCGAAAAGGGGGACTCCCCGGCCTCTGCATCAGAACGATGTATACGGCCACCTTAATAAATAAGCAAATAGGTTCAACAAAGTCTTAAAGTCTGAAATCAAAGTAACGGCTAGCTCACACAGAGCCACAGTGCCAAAAACACAAAAGCCAAAAGGCCACAACCGGCTGGCATAACAAAGATACGAAAACTAATTGCCTATCCTATTACATGACCACCATCCAAATCGGATTAAGATATCCTGTGCTACCATCTCCCACCGGATAGATCCAGTAACCAAATGCTCCCTGGCCTCCGTCGGAGTGAGTAACGACCACATATGGATCAATGATGTGGCTCGGAAGATAACCTGCAAAAAATGAATATTTGTTGTTCTGTGAAAAACCAAATCATTTATGCAGTTCCAAATTGCCCACAATAAAGCACATACTCCTACGCGAATGTGTCTAGCTGTTTCGGACTATATCCCAGAAAGCCACATTCCAAATAATGTGCTGACAGAATTCGGAGGAGTAATGTTAAAGGCAATGTGCACCATCTGCCACAAAACTTTGGCCAACGGGCAATCAAGAAAAAGGTGTTTGATAGTTTCATCCCAATCACAAAAACTACACCTAGTAGACCCTGTCCAGTACTCCATGTAGGCCAACAGTATGACATGATGGAACTCATAAAACTACTAAATGCGGAAAATAAAGTGAGCAATGAAGATAAGAGGGAAAATACTTACAGATTGCCGCTCCTGAAAGAGAGACCGTGACTGTGCACTGGCCATGGGCATGCTCGTGCGCTGGCTCAGGCTTGGGTCGATCCGGCAGAGCTGTTTATAGGAGATAGTAGGAGTGATCACAACATCGAGAACCGCCTCCCGACCGTGCTCCTTGGGCCCCATGCCCACCACCACCCTCTCGTCCAGATCCGCCGTAATAGGGTCATGTGTGTCAGGATGTAACTTCAGATACCCTTCAGAGTATGCCTTCTTCCTCTGCGCGGTCTTCTTGCCGTAGTACTTGGGCTCACGAGGCTTGGAGTTCTTCCGTGTATGGGAGATCTCTCATGCCTCCATGTGTGAGAGCGGCCGCTTCAGTTTCTCCTCCTGCACCACCAAACAGAGATTAGTCATACATAAGAAAGTGAAGGTAAATACAAGAAGAGGAATGTTTAATAAGGTTAGTCATACATTAAGTGTCTTGTGGAGAAAGTGGTTTGGGTTTCCCTGAGCATGTACTCCCTCTCTCCCTCGGTTAGCTTGTTTTTGATGCTCATAGCCGCCCAGGCTCCATCCGTATCACACCAAAGATCCACCAATGCCACCCAGGACTCGTCTTTATCGTAACACCAATTTGGACACACCTACATAATGAAAGCATAATGGCATGTCAATACGAAACAGTGAAATGTACCACAAACATCAGAATGAAAGATCTTTTATACTTACCGCCAAGAACTCGTGCCTCTCCAAGGTAATGCCCATCCTCCGCGCTTCTTCCATGGTCATCTTCACACCAAGAGCGTCGTGATAGTATGTCGAGATGGCCACATAGCGCACCTCGTACTGCATCTGGCAGGCCTTCTTCTTGCATTGGCGCAGCACGATCTGGTTGGCTCTGGCCTTGTGCTCCGGAAGAACTCGATAGAATTTCTACATTCATGCATGAAACAAGAATGGAGAAGCCATGAGTTAAATCATTCATGAAACTAGAATAGACTTGTGCTTCTGAAGAGAACTCACCCAGAAAGTAGTGATCACGGCATTGGCATGGGTCTCATGGTCCACGTGGAGGGCCGCTTCCCAGTGGTCCCAACTCGTGGCCAAAACCCGAGGTCCGGGTGCCTGACTGGATCCGAACAGTACAGCCCCGGACAGTGTAACTTCAGCAAGACGGTGATGAGGCCGTTGGGAATACGTGCCCCTTTAGGATATATCCAGTTGCTGCAAAAGAATGAAATATTAGCATGTGGCAAGAAAAAAAATAACTACCGGAATGAGCATGTCACAAGCAAAATAATGAAATTATTATAAAGTGGCACTTACTCTTTCCCCGTGGGCTCAATGAGCCACTTCTGCTCCTCAGTAGCAGGAATCTGCTTTGGTAGCTATGCGTTACAACGCAGCCACCCCTTGTTGCCAACCCCCTCCCCGCTACCACCATCATCCCCGCCACCACCATCATCCCCGCCACCACCCTCCTCCTCGCACGCCTCCTCCTCCGCGCCCGCCTCCTCCTCCTCCTCCTCGTCCCCCTCCCCAACCGGATCCTCCACCTCCTCCTCGGCCCCATCCCGAACATCCTCCTCCTCGTCGTCGTCCTCCTCCTCCTCGTTAGAGGGTACCTCACTAGAGGAGGGCCTCAAAGATAACACCCCTAAGTCGGTGAGGGTGCGCTCTTTCTGGCCGCGACCCCCTATAGTGGCTCTCCCCCCACCACCTCGCCCTCTAGGGGCTCTCCCCCCCGCCCCCTCCTCCTCTAGTGGCACCTCTCCCTCGACCTCCCTGTGAGGAGTCATCATCAAGTAGTCGGGGGAGGGGCGGAGGATTATGTGCTCGACCACTCCGACTAGGCAGGCCAACGACCTTGCATATGAAACCCACGCTGTCGACCTTCCCCTTGCCCAGGTTCCACGAACCTGCATTGAAAAGAGAATAAGCAATTAGTAAATTAATGAAATGAAGGAAAAGACATAATAGTAAGGAATAATAAACACATTAATAAAAATGCATATTCCTAAACTATAGAAAAAAAAGACTTGAAACGTACATCTGCTAGAACCCATACGAATCATCACTGTTGTAACCTCTTTCTCGGTCGGTCTCATCATCACTATCAATCATATCATCTTCGTTGTCTGACGAAGGTGGAGGCTCTTCCTCACCATCAGCGTCTTCGTTTAACTTTTCTAGCATAAGTATGTCATTTTCATTGACAATGGTATCACCATCATTCCGTGCATAGTCGTCATTTGGATCCACATCACCCAATGGTCTAGCGTCATCGTTTCTAACCACATCATCATCATCAGGTTGCTCTTGATAGAACACTCCCTCGTATGTCATGGGGTTAATGTTGTAGTAATCGTCTTCATTCGGGTCTGGTAGCTTACCATGTGGCGACACCTTGAACACAACTTCCCAACCCTTTAGGTACTGTTTCTGGCATGGATAAGGCAGATAATATACTTCTGTAGCTTGGGTAGTCGCAATGAAGAGATCGACTCCGGCATAGACCTTTTTCATGGTTTAACTTCGACCAAACCAATGGAAGGCGTATGTTTTACCCCCTCCCGCGGATCGAACCATCGACATTTGAACACAGGCAACTTTAGGGTCTCGCGCCCCTTGCGGAATTTAATCTCGTATATATTTTGTACCCTTCCGTAGTAGTCTATTGAATTTTGACCGCGGGTGTACACTCCTGTATTTATAGTTTTGGGATCAGGCCGGCTGTTCTGGTGCTCCTCTGTATGGAAGCGATACCCATTCACATCATACTTTATACATGTCATGACGGCAGGGTCAAAACCCATGGAAAGCCATCTCAATTCATCATCCATAGATATGTTCGGATCTTTTCCCTACAATTATAATTGAAATTGTTGCGTGCATTAGTTCGGTTAACTAATAAATGTTGAACTAGGTATTTAATAGGGTAATGTGGAAAATTACTGTCTCCATGAACCAAGCAACAAAATTTTTACGTCCAGGGTTTCCATGATGGAGAAGAGTAAGTGCCTCCGCCTCAATAGGAGGATTCATTCCCGTCCATTAGTCTTGAATGAAATCACTAAAAAAAGAAAAGCGGTGTTAGACCGGGGCTAAGTGAACATAGAACATGATGATGTGGAAGACATAAAGGAACGGTGTAGTGGTATAACTCATCCACACTTCCTCAACTTCCTTGATGTTGTGCAAGATATAGAACATGAGGTCCTCCCACTCTTGTCGTGGCATGTTATAAGATTTCGAGGCCCCAGCCCTCCCACCTTGCATGTTGAATAGAGGGAGCCTGGGTTTATACTTGGGCTCTTCTATATTGTATCGAGGCACCTTGTTATGCAGACGAGGAACATGATCTGGATAGTATGATGTCCTGAGGTCTGACACCTCCTCTAGGATAACTGCCTCAGCTATAGAAGCTTCAATCTTAGCTTTGTTTCCACATTTCTCTCGGAGATGCTTGTTCTGTCTCTCAGGGCCGTACTGCAAGCGATTCTGCATAGCCCCCCAACAATACGTCGTTCGCGAGGTGCAGATTGAGATGTGCCATCAGAGTAAAGAAGCCTGACGGAAAGATCTTCTCTAGCTTGACTATTAACTACGATGACTTCTTATGCAATTTTTCAACCACATCTTTACTTACTTCTTTAACACAGAGCGTGCGGAAGAAATGGCTTAGCTCGGCAAGCACTCGCCAGACATGCTCGGGGACATAGCCTCGAACCATCACCGACATTATCCGCTCAATCCATACATGGTAGTCAAGACTCTTCAGGCCGGTCACTTTGCCAGGTGAAAGATTGACTCCCTTACTTATATTCGATGCATAACCATCGGTGAACTTCAAAATGTGTTTCAGCCACATAAGTACTTCCTTTTTTTCTGGCGTTTTAAGGACAAAGTCAGCATCTGGCTTGAACCAGTTTTTTCGACCGCATGTGGGAGGCTTCATGTTTAGACGTGGTCTATCACAAATTCTCTATTGATCGGCTCTAGATTTTACGTTATCCTTCGTCTTATCAGGAATGTTGAGGATCGTGCAGAAAAGGGACTCTGCCACATTCTTCTCGGTGTGCATCACATCGATGTTGTAAGGAAGTTTGAGGTCCTTAAAATAGGGAAGCTGCGACAAGGGGGTAATGTGAGTCCAGTTGTGCGTCTCACCATATCCCTCGAAGCCTTTGGCTTTGGCTTTGCCTTTGACTTTAGGCTTGAGAGATTTTAGCTGAGCAAGACCATATGCCCCCGAAAATGTTGGAATCTCGGTTACTTCATGAACAACCCGGCCTTTCGTGAAGTTCTTCTTGTCTCCCCTGTCTGGATGGTCTGCAGGGAGGGAACGGTCGATGCAGGTCAAAGGCTACATACTTGCCACCCTTACTCAGCCAAATCATTCGCAGAGCCTGCATGTACACTAGGCATGGCATCTTCCCACTTGTACACCATCCGTAGAATAGAGCATGGCCGGGAAAGTCATGCATGCAATAGTGCAACCAAACTTTCATCAAGAAATTTCTCTGCAGATCCCAGTCGTATCTCAACCTCGCAAAGTACCAAGAATGGTGCAAATCATCCACCAGCGGCTGCATAAACACACCCAATTGCTTCCCCGGGTATTCAGGCCCCGAAATGATGAGCGACAAGAACATGGTTTTGCGTTGCATTAGGGCACCGGGAGGGAGATTGAGCGGAATTACAAACACGGGCCAGCAGCTGTATGGATTGGACGACATACCATATGGATTGAACCCATCACCTGATATGGCTATTCTGACATTCCCAGCCTCGGCTCCTTCCTCGGTGTATTCTTCATTGAACGACTTCCATGCTTCGCGTTCCGATGGATGTATGATTTTATTTGGATTGTATCTTATACCTTCCTTGTGCCACTTCATCATTTTGGCAGACTCCTTTGTGATGAAAAGGCGCTGCAGTCTTTTTATAAAATCAAGATACCGAGGAACCTTAACGGGGATGGCTAGCTGCTTTTTCTCACCATCCTCACTGACCACCTCAATGTAACAAGAATAACCGCACTCCCTACAGTACTTGTCATCCGCATACTCATGCCTAAACAAAAGGTAATTCTTCGGGCAAACATCTATTTTCTCATAATCCATAGAGAGTGCCTTCATGATTTTCTTTGTATCGTACATGCTTTTCAACAGTTCACGACCCTCAGGGAGGCTATTAGCCCATACTCCCAGGAATGCTTCGAATCATTTCTGGCTACAGTCGTACTCAGCCTTAACTGCAATCAGTTGCAAGATAGCATCCAGGTGAGATGTTTTTGCACCCGCATAAAGAGGTTTCTTCGACGATGCCAAGACCTCCAAGAAGGCCTTTGCGGTTGCCTCCGGCTCCCCCGGTTCATTCTCTGAAGGTGTCACATTTGCCGTTTCTGCAACAATGACATCATCTAGCATGTCCCTGACCCCGTCGTCCTCATATCCATCGATGTGTTGTCGCATCACCTCCTCTCTACCACGGTCCTGCTCGGCTATGTTTATCGGCGGCATGTCAAAGTTTGGCATATATCCGTGCGTACGAAGGTGCTCAGTCATGTCCTTCTGATTTCTACGGTGACGTCTAGCACATCTCGCACAGAGGCATGGTGGGATAATTCTCATTGGACGAAGGAATATCTCCTTCAAATAGACATCGGTTTTCGTGATCCACTCTAATGTTACTCGAGTCCGAAGGATAAAACCACTGTACATCCATTGATTATCCGCCATCCTCTGTTTTTTGGCAAGCCACACAACATAATTAAGGATTCACTTAAATTAATAACATCAAAATTTCATTTTCTACGCATTGAATCCACCTACATCTCTAGTAGGTAAAGATGGGTCCTAATCCCGCCCGAGGATGTGTAGATTGAGTATGTTCTCCATTCTACCCCGTTCTGAGACAAAATTTTGGCAGCACCTCCCCGCTGTTCTCTAGATACACGTCTCGGCAAATAGCCGAGGGAATGTTCTCCAGAGAACGGGGTAGAACATGGAGAACATACCCAATCTACACGTCCTCGGGCTGTCCGTGGAAAACGCTGGACAATCCGAAAGAGATGCATTCAATTGGGTATGTTCTTTTAGATTGGGTGGGGGCGAGGTGGCGGCCGGCGGGGCAGGGCAAGTCGGGGGCGAGGTGGCGACTGGCGAGGCAGGGTAGGTCGGGCGGGGTGGGACGACGACACGGAGGAGAGGGGTGGAGCAGCGGCCGGGACCTCCGGCGAGAGGGCGTCCGACGGAGGGGGTGGAGATAACGACGCCGCGTGGAGTGGAGGCGACGACGCGGCGCGGGTGGGGACGGTAGCGCGGCGCGGAGTGGAGGCGGCTGGGGCAGAGGTCGGGCTCGGGGTGGGGATAGGGAGGGGAGATGGGAATGAGGGGTGGGGGCTAACTGCTGAGGATAAGGCCACCCTACGGCATAGCCGTCGGCATAGTTTGTCATGCCACGTGGCACATTATGCCGACGGCTATGCCGTCGGCATAGAATGGAGGTTAGCAGTTTTAAAAAATAGTCCCACCTCGCCGAGAAACAAACAATATGACATGTTTAAATAGTTCACTAATCGATATGTCATAAGCTCCGGTATTCATTAGACTTCTGTGAAGAAAACGGATAATTAGGGTTAAATTTTCAATGCCCGGGCAGTCGGCTCGGTGCCCGGGGACTGAAGGTTTCATGGTGATTGTCCTTTTTCCATGATGGAAGCCGGTGTTTTTTATAAATTCAATTATTACATTTTAGCTTATTAGTTTACCGTGTGTATGGGACCTGGTGCGACGCCGGTGACACACCGACAGCGACGCCCGTGAGGGGGGCACACCCTGGAGCTTTGTGCAAGGTGCTTGCGCCTGCCACCACGCTTCGACAACCGTAGGAGGGCCCAAGCGTCTCCGGGGTGTGGCCCCCCTCATGGACGGCGCCGCCGCCGGCACTTGGAGGGGGGAAACGGAGGCATCGGGTCTACACGGAGGGGATCTTGCTGTGGGTTTGGCCTGAATGTTGCTCCAAACTGTTCCTATGGGCTGACCTAACACAACCGGGGGGAGAGTTCCACTGGTCAAAGCCCGTCCGTGTAAAGTCAAAGGGCTAGATCTTGTGGTCAAACGCTACAGGGTTAGGCGGGACGGGGGTAGCAATGCCACCGGAGCGTCGCACCACGCCCTCATACATGCGGGATGGTGTGGTGGCATGTCCGAAGAGGCAGCACGCATCTACGGGTTGTGGCCCCCCTCACGGGCGGCGCCGTCGCCGGCACCTAGAGGGGGGAAACAAACGCGTCGGGTCTACACAGAGGGGATCTTGATGTGGGTTTGGCCCGGATGTTGCTCCAAACTGTTCCTATGGGCCGACCTAACACAACCGGGGGGAGAGTTCCACTGGTCAAAGCCCGTCCGTGTAAAGTCAAAGGGCTAGATCTTGTGGTCAAACGATACAGGGTTAGGCGGGACGGGGGTAGCAATGCCACCGGAGCATCGCACCGGGCCCTCATACATGCGGGGTGGTGTGGTGGCATGTCCGAAGAGGCAGCACGCGTCTACGGGTTGTGGCCCCCCTCACGGACGGCGCCGTCGCCGGCACCTAGAGGGGGGAAACAAACGCATCGGGTCTACACAGAGGGGATCTTGATGTGGGTTTGGCCCGGATGTTGCTCCAAACTGTTCCTATGGGCTGACCTAACACAACCGGGGGTAGAGTTCCACTGGTCAAAGCCAGTCCGTGTAAATTCAAAGGGCTAGATCTCATGGTCAAACGCTACAGGGTTAGGCGGGACAGGGGCCCTCGGGGGAGGGGGTAGCAATGCCACCGGAGCGTCGCACCGGGCCCTCATACATGCGGGGTGGTGTGGTGGCATGTCCGAAGAGGCGGCACGTGTCTCCGGGGTGTGCCCCCCCTCACGGACGGCGCCACCGCCGGCACCTGGAGGAGGGAAACGGACGCGTCGGGTCTACACAGAGGGGATCTTGCTGTGGATTTGGCCCGGATGTTGCTCCAAACTGTTCCTATGGGCTGACCACTACTAGAAAAAGGGCTATAGATATGATTGATACTAATGGCGCACCAGGTAAGTAGTGCACCACTACTATATACTAATGGTGACCGGTTGTTGATGCGCCATTAGTGTGGAAGACAGTAATGGCGCACCATACTCTCGGTGCGCCACTAGTATTAAATTTTTTTTCCATTTTTCCATACATACTAATGGCGCATCAGGTCGAAGTGCGCCATTACTAGTTCTAACTAGTAATGGCGCACCGGGCAGACAGTGCGCCATTAGTATATATATATTTACTTTTCTGCAAAACTACTAATGGCGCACCACCTGCAGGTGCGCCATTAGTAACCAGGGTTACTAATGGCGCATTTGCTGGTGGTGCGCCGTTAGTAACCTGGGACCCCAACAAGATATTTTGGACAGCCACATACCTACCCACTCAGTTTCCCCACTTCATTCCCTCCACCTCCTTCTCCAAGCTTTCGGCTGCCTCCTCCTCCTCACCTCATTTCCACCATAGATTCATCAAAATTAAGTGGTGAAATTACCTTTCTTTGATAGGTAAGTAAGGGGAAAGCTATCTTCATGATGTAGATCTACTTTTTTTCTCCCTAGCTCGCTCCAACAACGTGCACATGCACTTTTTGTGGCCTAGCTAGATCTATGTATGTTTGTGGTGTTGCATGTGTTTGTGGTGTTGCATATACGTTTGCGTTTGCAGGTACCGGTATTTGAAATGCTATAGTTGCCAATATTTTGCCGGAATGTTGATTCATTTCCGTTTCGGCGAGAATTTTGGCACTATGCATTCTTTTTGGTCCTATTTTTAGGGAAGGTCATGCCAAATTTTTTCTTGGTTCTAAAATATCGTTTTGCTCTACCCCGCAGGCCACCATGGTCCGCACGATGACCGAAGGCATCGTGAATTGGTTTTTGAGCTCATGCCAAGGCTGAGATGCTTCAAAAGAGCGAGGCGGAGATAAGATGTCCGTGTCGAAGATGCAAGCTAAAGAGCCTTATTGCGGACCCGGATTCCGGGCAGGTGCGGGACCACCTGCTCTTGCGTGGTTTCATGGATGGCTATCGGTGGCAAGGTGATGAAGATGACTATGAAGTCGTCCATGGGGGCCGGGCAAGAAATGAGGAAGGGCAACAAGACAAGTACCACCGCGGCAAGGGCGGGCGAGAAGACAAAGAATCTCCAGGACATGATCACGGCGGTGATGTTGTACAGATCATCATGTAGAAGATGTCGTACATGATGATGAGGAAGATCAAGGCGAAGGGCATGATCATGAAGATGAAGATGCGAGCAAACGGCGATGGAGGCTGGGTGCAGGACCCTCATATTCAAGAGCTGCTTCTCAAGCGAGACGGATAACGCAAGAGCTGCCGCCGAGAGAAAGCCAAGCTGGATCAGCTGGAGATAGACGCGTTACTCCATTGTATGAAGGATGCAAGCCGAGGATACCCGCTGAAAGTAACGCTCATGGCTCTGGAGATGAAGGTAAAACACAAAATGACCGGCGATGCTTCGGCGAGAACATGTCATTACGCACGAACGTCTTCCCAAGGGGAACAAGTGCCCGACCAGTTTCGAGGAGGCGAAGAAAATCGTGTGTCCTCTGGATTTACCGCACGTGAAATACCATGTGTGCATGAACAATTGCATCATTTATCGGGACGAGCACGCGGAGTCTACCATATGTCCGGTGTCGGCGTCACTCGATACAAGAAGAGGATGAAAGCTCCTCGAAAATCGGTGTGGTACTTTCCGATCACTCCTCGCTCTGCAGCGGTATTTCGCGGACCCTAAGGTAGCAAAGCTCCGCGTTGTACAGCGGATAGGGAGGAGAAGAAGCGGGAAGATGACGGAAATGATCCGGAGATAAATAAAAAGACAAGATGCTGAGTCACCCTAAGGATGCGAGCGGTGGCAAGCGTTGAACTTCGAATACCCAGAATTTGGGAAGGATCCAAGGAACATCGTGCTGGGCGCGAGCACCGATAGAGTCAATCCGTTTGGCAGCCAGAGAAGCACACATAGCACCTGGCCTGTGTTTGTGTGAATGTACAACCTTCCCCCCTGGTTGTGCATGAAGAGGAAGTACGTTCACATGAGTATGCTAATTGAAGGGGCGAAACAACCAGGGAATGACATCAATCTGTATCTGGGGCTGCTGAAGGAGGAGCTAGACACGCTGTGGAAAACGCCAGCCAATACGTGGGACGCCGCAGAGAAAGAATACTTCCCTATGAGAGCCGCACTGCTCACGACGGTGCACGACTATCTCGGTTACGGATATCTCGCGGGGCAGGTAGTCCACGGATTTTCTGGATGCGTAAGGTGCATGGATGACACAACGTATCGCCAGCTAGATAGAGATCCCGGGTCTTCGAAAACCTTGTTCATGGGACATCGAAGGTGGCTTCGCGACGATGACCTGTGGAGGAAATGCAAGGATCTGTTCGATGGTGAAACCGAACCCCAAAAACGCCCGTGTACGAGGAGCGGCGAGGAAATAGACGAGCTGTTGAAAAATTGGAAAGACTGCCCACCGCGGAAAGAAGCAAAAGGCGCGAGAGCCGAAAGAAGCGAAGGCGCCAGCAGCTGCTGAAGATATGGAAAACGAGGTCTGTTTTCGGGACTTGCCGTCTTGGAAGATCCACCGTGTGCCTCACAGCCTTGATGTCATGCATATCACGAAGAACGTGTGCGAGTCTGCTTGGTACCCTGCTCAACATGCCGAGAGGACCAAAGATGGGCGAAAGCAAGGGCAGACTTGAAATCAATGGGCATCGGCAGGAGCTTCACGCTAATGATGATGATGATGATGATGATGAGGCGAAGCAGGACACGTAAAGTCGTCACAAAGGCAAAAGGCCAAGAAGACCAGAAATGACTACCCTCCGCGTGCTTCACTCTAAGTCGGGAGGAGATCGAGCAGTTTTCACCTGCCTCCTAGGAGTAAAACTTCCTTCTGATTCTGTGGGGAAGATAAGCAGATACATAGACCCAGTGAAGCGAAGTTCAGCGGGATGAAGTCTCACGATCGTCACGTGTCGATGACGCAGATACTTCCAGTTGCAATCCATGGGATCATGGACGCGCACGTCCGTGAAACGCTATTTGGCCTATGCAACTTTTTCGATGTCATATCTCGGAAGTCCATTGGCGTGAGGCAACTCAGAAGGCTACAGGAAGATATCGTGGTGATACTATGCGAGCTTGAGATGTACTTCCCGCCCGCATTCTTCGACGTTATGGTGCATCTGCTGGTCCATATCGTGGAGGATATCATCCAACTCAGGCCGACGTTCCTGCATAGCATGATGCCGTTCGAAAGGATGAATGGTGTCATCAAAGGATACGTTCGAAACATGTCACGTCCAGAGGGAAGTATAGCCAGGGGCTTTCTGACCAAAGAGTGCATCACCTACTGCACGAATTATCTAGGCATCGAGAACCCCGTTGGTCTGCCCGTCAACAGGCACCTCGGCAGGCTCGCTGGATGGGGTCACCGTGAGGGTCGCCGCGAAATGCATGTCGACTTCGAAGATCGACTCGCCGACTTTGAAAGAGCAAACCTAGTCGCACTACAACACATAGACGTGGTCGATCCTTGGGTGGTAGAGCACATAACCTTTATTGAGAAGACGTACAATGACTGAGGCCAACAGAGGACGGACGGAGATATAATCAAAGAGCACAACTCATGTTTCACGCGTTGGTTCAAGCAGAAGCTTCTGTCGTACCCTTTACATGAGGATTCTTCGCGGAAGAACAACTCATATTCGCCTTGTCACAGGCGCCGAGCACAACCGATGACCTATGAGGCGTCACGATATCAACGGCTACACATTCTACACGAGAACAAGGACATGAAGAGCGATGGTTATCAGAACTCCGGGGTAACGATGGAATCCTACACCGGCAATGACAAGGACATATACTACGGAAGGATCGAGGAGATCTGGGAGCTGAGCTACGCTGGAGAGAAGGTCCCGATGTTCCGTGTCAGATGGGCCAAGAGCGTCCTAAAAGAAGACTGGTATTTCACCACCATGGTTATACCCGAAGCCAAATCCAAGACCGCGGGCGCAAACGTCACCGCGAAAAATGAGCCATGGGTACTGGCTTCCCAAGTGGACCAATGCTTCTTCATTACCGACCCGTCAAAGCCCAGTCGTGTTGTCATGAGGAGAGGCAAAAGGAAGATCATCGGAATGGATGGAGTAGCCAATGAGCAAGACTTCGACAAGTACGGCGACCCGAAGATCGAACATGACGACGACGATGAAGTAGCAGCACACACCACAAGAAGAAGCAGGACCACCCTACCTAAAGGACGTCCGTTCCACAGAAGAACTCCATTTGCGAAAAAGAAGGGCAAGAAGATTGTGAACAGATAGCTAGCTAAGATCGATTGTATTTAAATCATAGTCTTCATTTCTCAATTGTATTTCATGGGCACTTTTTGATATCATGAATATTTTTAAATTTCATGGGCACTTTTTGAATTCACGAGGACACTTGATCTCGATCCCCCTCCATCTCGATCTCGATTCCCCCTCCATCTTGATCTCGATCCCGCTCCATCTCGATCCCACCCGCACCCTCCCCCGCTAGCTCCACCGCCGCCGACGACCCACCGCAACCCGCCCCCACTCCACCACCGCCGACGACCCCACGCAACCCTCCCCCACTTCATCTCCTTGCCTTTGACTGGGCATCCCTGACGCCCTGTACATGTTTTCGCAGGGCACCGCCGACGTTCCTTGCACTCTTCTGCACTTCGTGGGCGCCGAGTTGGTCGATGTCGCCAAGGGCAGAATCGTTCAACCGGGCAACCCCATGTTCCACGGTAATCCGATGCCACCCACAGTGTATAGGGTTGAAGTGGTTCGGGTGCTGCCAGGCTGCGACGAGTTGTTACCTCCGATTCGACCCGCTGGGGCCGACGAAGAAGATGAGATGACCCTCAGCGCCTGCGTAAACTGGCCCCTGCTTTGGCCGAAGAGCCAGATTCGTTTGGGGGCGGGGGACACCACCCCACAGACAAGACCGCCTGTCGTGTCGGCGCCAAGCCATGGCAAGAACGCCGCAACGCTACCGGACCTGCCGAACATCCCTATGGCACAGGATCCGGACAACCCTATGGCATAGGATCCGGACGGCGACGACAACGACGACGGTACATTTACCAAAGTTGATAAGTACTTTGCCGAACATGGGTACACTGACGAGTTCTGCGGGCCTCTTTCTCAAGAACCCAACCAAGACGACCGCGATCTAGCTGGTACGGCGGAGAAATCCAATTGCAATAGGCGTCGTCTGGCATTCAGTTCTCAGGACACGCCTCTAGCTCCCTCCTTCACCGAGACTCAGATAGCTGAGGTGCGAAATATTATCAGCCCCAACACGCTCAAGAAGGCGGTCTGTGAGCAGAACTCGGTCCCATTACAGGAGATCAATAAGAAGGGACGGAAACGAAAGACTAACAAGGGCGCCGGTGCGAGCCAGCCGGCACCGAGTTCGATCCGTGCTCAGGACGGGCCACCTTCACCTAAGGATATCTTGAGGAGGGTGCATGTGGCGGGTAGGGCGATGCTACTGCCAAATATGCTGAATGCTGCAACCGGTGCTATGCGGAGTCTGCACGACAGTGTTCTTCCTTTGGAGAAGCGGCGTCCCAGAGAGAATGATGTGGCATACCCGGTTTTCGTGGCCAAGGTGCCAGAGGGCAAGGGCTTTGTGGATGGCGACATCGGGGGTACGATCGTCCTGCGGTTTGATGACTTCTTTGCTATGTTTAACCTTCATCCGCTGCACTACACCTTCGTTCGGCTGTTTTCGCTGAGTATGGAGATGCGGATCATTAGAGATAAGACCCCGGACATCGTGATAGTCGACCCCTTCTACATGCGTGCCAAGCACTTGAGCACCGCTGGGGACCGCCAAGTTGCGAGTTCACACCTCGAAGGCGTCATTCTGGCAAACCCAGATAAGGATAACTTCCTTGTGGCTTACTTTCCCGAGTAAGTCATCCCTTAACCACCCCGTAACATATGATTTCTTAGATTTCGATCGTTCTTTTTTCTAACATTCCGTGTTACGTGCGGTGACACATTGCACACTCATCCTCTTAAGCCCGAAATATTCCATGGCCACGTATTTCGACCCGAACCGTAACTCCAAGATAGACTACACAAATGTCAAGAAAGTTCTTGATGATGTTCTCCCCGGCTACGCCAAATCTGGAGGCACCTTCACCAGGGCAGTTCGTAAGTACGGCAAGCACACCTTCTCACACAATACGAAGTTCTAATGCGTCAAGCAGCCGCCTGGCGGTCAGAAGGATGCCTACTACTCCCTCCATCACATGCGGGCGATCGTAAGGGACCATAATCACCTTCTGCTACCAAATAATCTCAAAGATTGGGCCGCGAGCTTGTAGGCAATCCAGGACGCGGACCTCAGACAAGAATTCTTTCGCATCCAGTCGGAGTTTGCGGACATCATCCATCAAGATGTCATTCATACCTCGGGGCAGTTCTTCCTCAGATATCAACCGTCCAACAGTGAGATAGATGGAACGCTACAAATGCAGGGTGACAACGACCGCGATTTCATGACCATCACGACAGACGGCGGCTTCATCCACGCTCCTGTCCGACGAGTCGAGTCGAAAGTAGTGATGTGTAGTTCTGAAACATTGATTGGCTCATGTTGTAATTAAACTTTAATGAATTCGTATGTCTCTTTGGTTTGGACAGTCGTTCAACTTAGATGTAATCGATGCTATTTATTAGTAGGACCATGAATCGTGCTATTAATGTCTTGCTTTTCTCTTCAGATCCTTTTGTTGCGTACTTACATATTGCTTATGTATTGTCTGTTGTCTTTTGTTTGGCTTGTGCATAGAGATGCCATCGTATCTCGTGTACAAGGGTAAGGTTCCCGGAGTCTACGACGACTGGGAGGAGTGTCGGAGACATGTTCACCGTTTCAGCGGTAACAATTACAAAGGGTACACCACTAGGGCGGAGGCCGAATCTAGATACGCCCGCTATCTAGCGGGAGAGAGGAGGGAGCGTTGGAGGAACCAGATGAAGACCAGTTTGATCGCGATGATGCTCATCGTGATGACCGCAGCTCTCTTCTATGTGATGGTAGTTTAGATGATCGATATCGACTTGTAATGTGAAGACAAACTCGATACTCGCGGTGTTGAGACTTGTAATGTTTTATCTTTGTTCAGTCTTTTGAATTCGGAGACTAATATGATGAATTGTATTCGGAGACTGATCTTCTATTGTATTCGATGAATCTGTTGTTGCTGTGTGCTGCTGTCTATATTCTGTCCAATAATATATTTTGTAACCTGTGCAAAAATCAGAAAAGCAAAAAAAAAAACCAAATATTCATACTAATGGCGCATCAAGGAAGAGTGCGCCATTAGTATGCCAAAGGATACTAGTGGTGCATCAAGGCAGAGTGCGCCATTAGTATGACAAAGCACATGGTTACATATGGCGCCCCGGGAGACATACTAATGGCGCATGGAGTTACATAGTAATGGCGCACTGCTTGGTGCGCCATTAGTATACCAGATACTAATGGCGCACCAGTGGTGCGCCATTAGTAAAAAATTCTAGTGGCGTGCTACTAATGGCTCACCGGTAGTGCGCCATTAGTAGGCAAAATCGATGCACCATTAGTAGGCCTTTTCCTAGTAGTGGACCTAACACAACCGGGAGGAGAGTTCCACTAGTCAAAGCCCGTCCATGTAAAGTCAAAGGGCTAGATCTCCTGGTCAAACGCTACAGGGTTAGGCGGGACGGGGGCCATGGGGGGTAGCAATGCCACCGGAGCGTCGCACCGGGCGCTCATACATGCGGGGTGGTGTGGTGGCACGTCCGAAGAGGCGGCACGCTTCTCCGGGGTGTGGCACCCTCACGGACGGCGCCGCCGCCAGCACCTGGAGGGGGGAAACGGACGCGTCGGGTCTACACGGAGGGGATCTTGCTGTGGGTTTGGCCCAGATGTTGCTCCAAACTGTTCCTATGGGCTGACCTAACACAACCGGGGGGAGAGTTCCACTGGTCAAAGCCCGTCCGTGGAAAGTCAAAGGGCTAGATCTTGTGGTCAAACGCTACATGGTTAGGCAGGGCAGGGGCCCTTGGGGGTAGCAATGCCACCGGAGCGTCGCACCGGGCCCACATACATGCGGGGTGGTGTGGTGGCATGTCCATAGAGGCGGCACGCATGTCCGGGGTGTGCCCCCCTCACGGACGGCGCCGCCGCAGGTACCTGGAGGGGGGAAACGGACGCGTCGGGTCTACATGGAGGGGATCTTGCTATGGGTTTGGCCCGGATGTTGCTTCAAACTATTCCTATGGACTGACATAACACAATTGGGGGGAGAGTTCCACTGGTCAAAACCCATCTGTGTAAAGTCAAAGGGCTAGATCTCGTGGTCAAGCGCTACAGGGTTAGGCGGGACGGGGGCTCAGGGAGGGTAGAAATGCCACCGGAGCATCGCACCGGGCCCCCATACATGCGGGGTGGTGTGGTGGCATGTCCGAAGAGGCGGCATGCGTCTCCGGGGTGTGGCCCCCCTCACGGACGGCGCCGCTGCCGGCACCTGGAGGGGGAAACAGACGTGTCGGGTCTACACGGAGGAGATCTTGCTGTGGATTTAGCCCGGATGTTGCTCCAAATTGTTCCTATGGGCTGATCTAACACAATGAGGGGGGGGGGGGGTTCCACTGGTCAAAGCCCGTCCGTGCAAAGTCAAAGGGTTAGATCTCGTGGTGAAACGCTACAGGGTTAGGCGGGACGGGGGCGCTGGGGGGAGGGGGGTAGCAATGCCACCGGAGTGTCGCACCGGGCCCTCATACATGCGGGGTGGTGTGATGGCATGTCCGAAGAGGCGGCACGCGTCTCCGGGGTGAGGCCCCCCTCCAAGTGACGGTGTCACTGCCTTGTGTGGAGGGGGGGCCACACCGCGGAGCCCCAAGACGGGCGTCTACGCATGCCTGGACACTTTCACACATGCATCGGGACCCGTGCGATGTTTCGGTGGCATAGCTACACCCCGAATCCCCCCCAACTAACCAGATTCCCTCCATGTCGACCGTTTCCCCCCTCCGTGACACGGCGGGAGCGACATTCGTGAGGGGGGCAATCGATATACCATCAAGGTATGTTTTCTGTTTAGATAAGGCACATTTATCTTGTGGAAGAATAAAAAATAAAAAATAATATAAAGTAAAAATAAAAATAAAAAATAAAAAAAATATGCCGACGGCCGGCGTGCACACGGACGTACAATCCCACGGGTCGATGAGATGGCACCGCACGCGGATCGATGACGTGGCAGAGGGCATGGGCCAGGCCTATGCCGACGGCTATGCCGTCGGCATATCTCTGCCACACAATGGGGCCCCTACTCCCTTGGATCGATGACGTGTCCACTTTGCGGATGGTGATGTCAGCAAATCTATGCCGACGGCCGCCGTTACCACCCGTCGGCGTAGTTTCGACGCCGTCAAGCGGTCGTCGCGGACCGGGTAGGCGGGCCCGCGCTATGTCGATGGACGCGTCTATGCCGACGGTCACCGTAGGCGTATATCGCACTGTCCCGACAGCCTGATCTATGTCGACGGCCCCGTCAATATAGATAGACGTATGCCGACGGCATTTCTACGCCTACGGCCGCCCGTAGGCCGTCGGGATAGGTCTATCTATGCCGATGGGGGCTGTCGGCATAGATCAGGCCGTCGGCGTAAGCGTATATTCTGGTAGTGCATATCAAACAAGATGGCCTTTGACATCTTAATACTTGTTATACATTACATGCCGAGGCTGATTGGGCAGGTCGTGCTGGTTTACCCGTCGACTTGCCACCGCACAGTCAACCGCAAGAATCGTCGACCTAGACGATTGTGAATGTAGTTCTAAGGAACGAGATGAGCAATACGTGAGTTGTTAACCAGAGAATTCTTACTTTCATTTTTGTTGACCACAAAATGTGTAAGAAATTAGTTACAAAGCTGCAGTGAGCATTTACTAGAATAAGTGCCACTAAACTCCTTATGCACTAGGGATGAAAACAATATGTTTCTACAAACATTCAGTATTTACCTTTGAAATTGAAAAATCATGGATTACGCAAGGATAGCTAAAAAAATCCATCATTTTCGTTGACACAAAATGGAAGACTTTACATGTATCGAAGGCTCTGCTCCGTATGGGAAGCTAGGCAGCGACCAAGGAAGTTTTCATTCCAGAATCAAGGAGGTTTTCAGTGTGGAATCAATGTCTATTGATGTGTATGCGTGCACGTCTAATTTGTACTTGGTAATTTTTAAAGGTAAATGAGAAACTACACCATGTATTTTTCTTTGAGAATTACACCATGTATATATAGGAGCATGGAGTTGGACCGGGGAGACAGTAAGTAAAGATACGGTCATGAAGTGGGCCCACGCAACCAGTTTCAAGGTACCCCATATTTATTCTAGACATTTTTTGACATGGAATATTTCAAAATGGAGAAAAGCCATGGATTACATTTTTCAAAGTGGAAACAATTTGTTCAGATTTTTCTCTTGATCACAATGCTAGACATCATAACCCAGACCATGTGAAAAGTGAAATCGAAAGGTAAAATCTTAATTTCTTTTTAAAAACTACACTACCACCTCTACAACTGCAATTTGATAATTTCCCCACCTACCCTCACATGTCTAAACAATACCTTCCCCTCCTATATATTTGACCACATCTTTGCCTGCAAACACATGAAAGCCCGCATCTCTCGTTTGTCACTGCTTTACACTTCCACAATGCTCTCTCTTGAACATTTCGTATAATAACTAGGTTTTAGTGCACCCAAACATGGGGCTTAGGGTGGATACAAGATCAAGACGATATTAGAAAATATGATTAGGAGGCATAGGGAAAGAAACAAATACTAGGGCGGCATCATAACCACGTTGTAGGAACCATTGTGTTGCAACAATGTTGCTTTACCTATGCATGTATCGAACATGCTAGGGTACCATGGACTATGCAAGACGATATTGTTGAAGCAACGACAGCAGGATAAGAGCTTCTGGCAGTGGAGGCTTCTCGGATGCCGTTGTCCACCTTGCATCTCCGTCATGCTATGCTCGGAGGTTAGCTGGCTTCTATGCATGGCCATGTCTATGCCTCTAACTTGGGCAACCTTCTAGCCAGCCTTCTTCAAGAGACCACTACCCTGTTCACCTTGTACTATCACCTCTTCACATTTATTGGTACATGATGTTCTTGGCAAGCAGCCTTCTGCTCGTACCCATTAAAATTTACATTTGCGTCTCCGCCGCCGTCTTTTTCGCCTGACATGTTTCTCCATCACAGTTATTACCCTTACACGCCATGTTTGGATAGACATTAGAATTCATAATAGGCATTTTTAGGGGTCCATGTAAGATTTTCTCCAAAACATCCGACCAATCCAGCCTCCCCCATTCACTTCTCATGCCTCTGCTCCATACAATGCTGGATGTCATGGACTTTGTAGGATGCTCAAAGGGTTATCTCAATATAGCCTGTTTGTTGATGTCAGCACAAGTGCTCAAGTTAGGCAAACCTAGAGATAGAATTTGGTAAAGGGTGGCAAAGAGACTAAGATCAAATCCCACATAGCGTCACATAGCCATGCTTCGGTACACTCCCTC
Source organism: Aegilops longissima (assembly GCA_021605205.1). Taxonomy (NCBI): domain Eukaryota; kingdom Viridiplantae; phylum Streptophyta; class Magnoliopsida; order Poales; family Poaceae; genus Aegilops; species Aegilops longissima. The sequence goes on from JAHIAM010007047.1 coordinate 58,433, forward strand.
CACCGCAGAGATGTAAATGCGAAATATGGACGTTTGGCAAAACATATCACTTTTGTATGTATGGTGGGTTGCCCGCCGGAACGTATATGTCGTATGGTCGGCTATCTTACCCAACGGTCGCTCGAATGGAAAAAAGGAAAATCGACTGCCCCTCCCTATCCTAAACCCTTACGATCCACAACCACCATCACGACTCCGGCCAGAGGCCATCTCTAGTCGTCGAGGTGTTGGGTTCAGGTGTTGGTGTGCCTACATGTGTGCATCTACATTGTACGTCGCTTGGTCAGCCGCCTAGCTCATACTCACAATTTTGGATTCAGGTGTCGGGTACTTTGAACAATAAGACGCCTCCTGATGCCTCTCTTAAGAAATTGAATGAAATGGCATGAACGAGCTGGGGGGAACTTGTAGAGGGTAGAAACGGAGTCTTCTTTGATTCATCTACACAAGGTAGAAGAGACTGACCAGCTTTTTTCTACAAGTTAAGAATGCTAGTGTATATTTCACGTCGATTGGTCAGCCTAGCTCATGTTCAGCACTGAACCCGACAACTGAAGCTAAGGACACACATGCACACACACCACCACCTGAACCCGATCGGTCAGCCTAGCTCACATTTGCGTTGGGAAAGCCGGTGCAGAGAGATGCCTCCAACCGAAGCATCTGTATACGCAATAGCAGTACAATGCAAACCTATGTCGTCTCTGATCAGCATGTTCAAGAGGTTCTAACATCAAAAAGTGCATTTTTTACAACACAATCGATACCAACAATATGGACAAGATGTTCCCAGACTCTTCCATGGCATCGCATTTGAAGGATGCCCAGATAGTACCGAGAAGACGAAAAAGAAACAGAGAGAACTACCGGTAAACAAAGGAAATTCTGTATGGATGATTGCAGGTGTGTTGTTCTCGTCAAATTGATCCATGTTTTTGATGGAATCAGGTCCTACAGTTGCCACTTTATCTGATCAGGAGCACATCTTGAGAGGCCACCAGCAGCTGCGAAACTTGAATAGCATCTTGTGATATTAGCCTACTGGATCTTCCACTTTATTCACCGGCTGAATGCATATACAGAGGATTATTAGTTCGTTTCATCAGCAAATATATGTATTCACATGCCAACAACAGGGTAGGTAAAAAAGGAGCTTGTTGCTGAACTGACCAGTTATGAGTGGTCTCACTTCACACTTCAGATGCACCATGGAGTTGTGGAGGCACCGCTAGCTTCTGGCTTCCTAGGAAAGGGATCGATCCTGTGGCTTCCAACTTCACCTCAGACCATTCAGTATCCTTGGGAAGGACTGGATGGTTGTCATATTTTTCCCCTTCTGCAGCATAGGCTCTTAGATATCAAGATACCTGAAATTTGTAAAATGCTCCTAATCTGAATCAACACTACATACAGTGAAATGAAACGTAGAATGACTAGGAGTATACCATAAATCAAGCTGCATTATGGGTTGCTCTAGACTGACACATTTTGAGGAAGTCCAGTACCCTGCAAAGTTCGGTAAAAAAAACAGGGAGTCAAGTTTCTAATGGTGAGAAGCAGGTACAGCATTACGAGAGGTTAAAATCCAAGGAAGCAGAAACGAAAGCATCACCGGTTAGAAAGAGGCGAGAGCTGTCATAGTGAATCAGGGCGAGCGGCTGCCACTTAATCTGATCATGGAGCATGTCTTGACTCTTGAGAGGCCACTTGAATAGCACCTTGTGGTATAGCCCATTGGATCTTCCACTTTCCCCCCAAGCTGACTCTATGTGTTTGCAGGCTGACAACATCTATCAGAAATTGCAAGTATATGTACAACATGTATCAGGATACCGAAAAAAGGAGTTTGCTTCTGAACTGACCAGTTATGAGGATGATCTCGGTTCACACTTCAGATGCGCATGGAGTGTCGAGGCACCAGCTGGCTCGACAAGCCTGCGGCTCGCTGCCTCATTGCAGACCATTCAGTATCCATGTCAAGCACTCGATGGTAGGCATGCTTGTTCACTTCAACTGCAGAGGCGCTCTGCTCGAATTTCTTTTTTCTCCTCCCTCTTCGCCTTCTTTGTATATATTCTCTGTCAAACCACAAAATTAATAAAATGTTCAGGCTGGCTTTGCCCGCCGTAGTTCCCTTAAAGAAAAAAGATACCAAGATGCCTGAAATTTCAAACATGGCCCCATTCTGAATGAGCGCTAATTTTTTCTACCATATCCACTTGAATTAATGTCAGGAAGAAAAAGGAGATACCAATGACACCGCACCATTAGTCAAGCTTCATTATGTGTTGCTCTAGGTTGTCCCAAGTTGAGAAAGTCTAGTGCCCTGCAAAGCATGGTAACGAAATAAGATTTCTTCAGATTACATATACAAAACATGAGCCTTTTGGCAGTGTCTAGTTTCCCAATTTATGGTAACGGTCGAAATGGTACTAATTTTAGTTTGTATACTACAGTTAACAGTATGAGCGCACATAGAAGGATTTCTTTGAGAGAATTGAATAGAAAGTAACAGTATGATACAGATAGAAGAAAGTGATCTGCACCAAAGACATATATGCTGGAGTATGTCTTTGGTCTTTGCCAAGCTACCAAATACATGTACATACGGTGCGAGAAGTAAGGTGTAAAGAAACAAACAGACAGGTACCAGCGAAAGAGTTTCTACAAATCAAGCAAACGGCGCGGAAGTTAGATTTAAAGAAACGAACAGAGAGGTATACCACTGAAAGCGACGATCAGACAGCAAGGACAGTTGGTCAGCAACTAGAAACTAGCACCTTCTATCAGCTAGCATCTACGTCATCGGAAATGCAAGAGAGGAAATCGTCATCGGCTATGTCATGATCTTGGCTACTACAAACAAAAAAGGGGAGAGATGAATTGTGATGGGAGTATATCTCGAACATATCAGTTGATAACTGATGGTAATGAAATAAAATAGAAAATTAGTTGACCTGAGGTTGGCCGCATGCGATGAGGACTCTCCCACTGCTACAGTCTCCGTAAACATGGATGGTTCCTCCTCTTCTTCTTCATCATTGGATGCTTGGACGACATCCCCCAAGTCATGCTCGCTGCGGTCTTCTTCAAGTAGCAGCACAGGATGGTTGGGATGTGCGTCCACTTCAGCTTGCAGCATACCAAGTTTTGCCACTCTTCCTCTGTAACCAAGTGAAATCTGCTTGAGGACTGGTACGTGACTGATACCAAGAATCCCTGATTCCAACTGGCCATATGTGAATTCTAGCATTTCCACCAGGGGCAAGGAACCCTTCATGAATCTTACCTCCCTCAGTTCACCAAAAAGAGAAATGCAAAGTTTCCTGAGATTTATAAATGATCTGGCTCTGAACACTAACTTCTTTCCATCATAAGCAAAGTCGTGCAGGCTGAGGTCCATGAGTTTGGGCAGCTCCCTAAATTTCCGTGATTTGACCTCCCTTTAGTCTGCTCCACTCTAAGTGAACCTTCACCAAGTGCTTCAGACTTCCAACCCACTCGGACGTCTTTTGTCCAAGATATCCGGACAGCTTCAAGTTCTTTAGCAGGGGACGAGGAGAGGAAACATTATGCAACCACTTTAGTTCTCCACCATACTGAGCATTCACACTAAGTGAGCGCAGGGAAGAGAGCTTCTCCATGGCGGCGCAGAGATGTAGCATCTTGTGTTTCTGCTTGGCAAACCTTCCTGTCACTACACTTAGTTTCCTTAGCTGGATAAGCTCCCCCAATTCTTTAACAGTTTTCTTGCTAGTTTGTTTGATGTCTACCACCTCTAATATCTGTAGATCCTTTAAGTTTCCGATCCCTCTTGGAACCCTCACACCATCTATGTTGGCTAAACAGCTAGAGTATGCCATATGCAGCTCAGCAGTAACATTAGCATGATAATCAGGATCAACAAAAGGTGTGCATAGCATGGCCAACCCCAATGTGTTCCTCAAACATTGCATTGGGTGATCATCTATATCAAAATGGTTGAAGTAATATTTCCTGCTGCAACGAAGGCTGCGGAGACTGTGAAGTTCGCTGATCCCAGTTGGCAGTGCTGTAATACAACTATTTCTTATGTCCAAGTTGTGCAATCCTCGTAACTTCCGAATAGAATTTGGAAGTGCATATATATTTGAATATTTTCCAATACACACATATTTCAAATGACATAAAAACCCAATGTTTTTTATATCATTTTGTGTGATTTTAAACCATGTATTCTTTAGATCCAAGGTTCTAAGCATCTTCATATCGGTTGAACAAAATGAAGGTGAGGCCATGGGCCTCTTGCCAAATATTGTCAAGGACCGAACATGACTCCAATCCATACTCGGGCACTTGCTACCATGGTACGCCACATGGCGGAAGTTCCCCTCTACTACACCGGCTTCAGTATCTCTAGCCAGGAACACAAAGCTTTCATCTCTAGCAATTGAGACCATGACATCACGTATGATGTCATGGACCCTACATCTCTTAACTATTCCTTCTATGTTCACTTTTGATGGTTGAATCATGTTGCGATTGATTAGCTCATTGAAATAATGTATTCCAACATCCTCAACATTTACTCCAACACTAGCTCTAATAAGCCCCTCTGCTATCCATCTATTGACCAAACGACTTCTCTTGATTTCACAATACCACTAGTAGAAAACAGGGCTTTCGTTCAGGCCAGTTCTGCCCATTAGTCCCGGTTCAATCCAGAACCGGGACCAATGGAGCTATTTGCCCCGGTTCGTGAGCCCAGGGGGCCGGCCGGGCCACGTGGGCCATTGGTCCCGGTTCGTCCGGACCTTTTGGTCCCGGTTGGTGGGACGAACCGGGACCAATGGTCCTGGCTCCTGGCCCACCACTATTGGTCCCGGTTGGTGGCATGAACCGGGACCAAAGGCTTCCCTTTAGTCCCGGTTCATGCAACCAACCGGGGCTAATGGTGCTGCCTATATATAGCCCCTCGCGCAAGAGCAGAGCACACTGCTCTATTTTTTTTAGCCGAGGGGGAGAGGGCTTGGTGGTGCTCTAGCTCACCTCCTATGCACACAAGGTGTTCGATGGAATGCCCGAGCCACACTACTTAAGGTTTCTACTCTCCAAGCTCGACCGCCAAGATCCATTTTCCTCCATATTTATCTAGGTTTAGCGGTCCGTCACGCCCCGTCCCCGTCTTCATCGCCGTCGATCACCCGCGCCGATCTCATCGCCGGCACCACCGTGGTGAGCCTCTTGTTCTTATCTTCTTTCTGAAAGGAAAAATATTATTACTTCTTTGTTTAGATAGATACTTGTATTATTTTCTTACTTTTATTATTGCATCTTATATAGTGCGATGGTTTTGGTATCCGCCCCCGTCGGCCCTCGTCCTGTCTATGATTCGGATGTGGTATATATTATCTTTTCATAACTATTGGTTCATTTATTGTTTACGAAAATTATGCCGACCAACGTGACATAGATTTTATTTATCTAGGAGGTTGTTGAACCGGAAATTCCAACCGACCCTATTGTCGAGAGGTTAAATTTAGTTGAAGAAGAAAACAATTTCTTGAAGGAAAAATAAAAAACTTGAGGAGGAGAAGATGATATTGGAGTTGCATGTTGCGGATGTAAATCGATGATCACAAGATCAAGATGGATGCAATGCACTTGAAGATGAGAAAGATTAGAAAATATGCCATTCATACCGAGGCTTGGTATCATTTGTTGGGGAACGTAGTAATTTCAAAAAAATTCCTACGCACACGCAAGACCATGGTGATGGCATAGCAACGAGAGGGAGAGTGTCTGTCCACGCCCTCGTGAGACCGAAAGCGAAGCGTTTTAACAACGGTTGTTGATGTAGTCGACGTCTTCACGATCCGACCGATCCAAGCACCGAGCGTCACGGCACCTCCGAGTTCTGCACACGTTCAGCTCGATGGCGATCCCGGACTCCGATCCAGCAAAGTGTCGGGATGAGTTCCGTCAACCACGACGGCGTGGTGGCGATGATGATGCTCCACCGGCGCAGGGCTTCGCCTAAGCTCATGACGATATGACTTCTCCGGCGCAGGGCTTCGCCTAAGCTCATGACGATATGACCGAAGTGGAATATGGTGGAGGGGGCACCGACACGGCTAAGGAACGATCCGTAGATCAACTTGTGTCATCTAGGGTGCCCCCCGGCCCCGTATATAAAGGAGCCAAGGGGGAGGGGGCCGGCCGGCCATGAGGAGGCGCGCCAGGAGTCCTACTCCCTCCGGAGTAGGATTCCCCTCAATCCTAGTTGGAATAGGATTCACGGAGGGGAAAGAGAGAGAGGGGGCGGCCCACCTTTCCTAGTCCTAGTAGGACTAGGGGAGGGGGGGCGCGACCACCTAGGGCTGGCCCTTTCTCCTTTCCACCAAGGCCCACTATGGCCCATATAGTTCCCGGGGTTCCGTAACCTCCGGTACTCGATAAATTCGATTTCACTCGGAACATTTCCGATGTCCAAATGTAGGCTTCAATATATCAATCTTTATGTCTCGACCATTTCGAGACTCCTCGTCATGTCCGTGATCACATCCGGGACTCGAACAACCTTGGTACATCAAAACTTATAAACTCATAATGAACTGTCATCGAAGCGTTAAGCGTGCGGACCCTACGGGTTCGAGAACTATGTAGACATGACCTAGAACCATTCTCGGTCAATAACCAATAGCGGAACCTGGATGCCCATATTGGTTCCTACATATTCTACGAAGATCTTTATCGGTCAAACCGCATAACGATATCGTTGTTCCTTTTGTCATTGGTATGTTACTTACCCGAGATTCGATCGTCGGTATCCAATACCTAGTTCAATCTCGTTCTTGGTAAGTCTCTTTACTCGTTCCGTAATACATCATCTTACAACTAACTCATTAGTTGTAATGCTTGCAAGGCTTATGTGATGTGTATCACCGAGAAGGCCCAGAGATACCTCTCCGACAATCGGAGTGACAAAACCTAATCTCAAATCGCCAACCCAACAAGTACCTTTGGAGACACCTGTAGTACTCCTTTATAATCACCCGATTACGTTGTGACGTTTGGTAGTACCAAAGTGTTCCTCCGTGGCGGAGTTGCATAATCTCATAGTTGCAGGAACATGTATAGGTCATGAAGAAAGCAATAGCAATATACTAAGCGATCAAGTGCTAAGCTAACGGAATGGGTCATGTCAATCACATTATTCTTCTAATGATGTGATCCCATTAATCAAATGACAACACATGTCTATGGTTAGGAAACATAACCATCTTCGATTAATGAGCTAGTCAAGTAGAGGCATACTAGTGACTATCTGTTTGTCTATGTATTCACACATGTATTATGTTTCCGGTTAATACAATTCTAGCATGAATAATAAACATTTATCATGATATAAGGAAATAAATAATAACTTTATTATTGCCTCTAGGGCATATTTCCTTCAGTCTCCCACTTGCACTAGAGTCAATAATCTAGATTACACAGTAATGATTCTAACACCCATGGAGTCTTGGTGCTGATCATGTTTTGCTCGTGGAAGAGGCTTAGTCAACGGGTCTGCAACATTCAGATCCGTATGTATTTTGCAAATCTCTATGTCTCCCACTTGGACTTGGTCCCGAATGGAATTGAAGCGTCTTTTGATATGCTTGGTCCTCTTGTGAAATCTGGATTCCTTTGCCAATGCAATTGCACCAGTATTATCACAGAAGATCTTCATTGGTCCCGATGCACTAGGTATGACACCTAGATCGGAAATGAACTCTTTCATCCAGACTCCTTCATTTGCTGCTTCCGAAGCAGCTATGTACTCCGCTTCACATGTAGATCCCGCCACGACGCTTTGTTTAGAACTGCACCAACTGACAGCTCCACCGTTTAATAAAAATACGTATCCGGTTTGCGATTTAGAATCGTCCGGATCAGTGTCAAAGCTTGCATCGACGTAACCATTTACGACTAGCTCTTTGTCACCTCCATATACGAGAAACATATCCTTAGTCCTTTTCAGGTATTTCAGGATGTTCTTGACCGCTGTCCGATGATCCACTCTGGATTACTTTGGTACCTTCCTGCCAAGCTTACAGCTAAGCATCGTCAGGTCTGGTACACAGCATTGCATACATGATAGAGCCTATGGCTGAAGCATAGGAACATCTTTCATTTCTCTCTATCTTCTGCTGTGGTCGGGCATTGAGTCTGACTCAATCTTACACCTTGTAATACAGGTAAAAAACCTTTCTTTGCCTGATCCATTTTGAACTTCTTCAAAACTTTATCAAGGTATGTGCTTTGTGAAAGTCCAATTAAGCGTCTTGATCTATCTCTATAGATCTTGATGCCCAATATGTAAGCAGCTTCACCGAGGTCTTTCATTGAAAAACTTTTATTCAAGTATCCTTTTATGCTATCCAGAAATTCTGTATCATTTCCAATCAACAATATGTCCTCCACATACAATATCAGAAATGCTACAGAGCTCCCACTCACTTTCTTGTAAATACAGGCTTCTCCAAAAGTCTGTATAAAACCATATGCTTTGATCACACTATCAAAGCGTTTATTCCAACTCCGAGAGGCTTGCACCAGACCATAAATTGATCGTTGGAGCTTGCACACTTTGTTAGCACCCTTTGGATCAACAAAACCTTCTGGTTGTATCATATACAACTCTTCTTCTAGAAATCCATTCAAGAATGCAGTTTTTACATCCATTTGCCAAATTTCATAATCATAAAATGCGGCAATTGCTAACATGATTCGGACAGACTTAAGCATCGCCACGGGTGAGAAAGTCTCATCGTAGTCAACCCCTTGAACTTGTCGAAAACCTTTTGCAACAAGTCGAGCTTTGTAGACAGTTACATTACCATCGGCGTCAGTCTTCTTCTTAAAGATCCATTTATTCTCAATGGCTTGCCGATCATCGGGCAAGTCAACCAAAGTCCATACTTTGTTTTCATACATGGATCCCATCTCAGATTTCATGGCTTCCAGCCATTTCGCGGAATCTGGGCTCACCATCGCTTCTTCATAGTTTGTAGGTTCGCCATGGTCAAGTAACATGACTTCCAGAATAGGATTACCGTACCACTCTGGTGCGTATTTTACTCTGGTTGACCTACGAAGTTCAGTAGTAACTTGATCTGAAGCTTCATGATCATCATCATTAGTTTCCTCACTAATTGGTGTAGTTGTCACAGGAACCATTTCTTGTAATGAACTACCTTCCAATAAGGGAGCAGATACAGTTATCTCATCAAGTTCTACTTTCCTCCCACTCACTTCTTTCGAGAGAAACTTCTTCTCTAGAAAGGATCCGAATTTAGCAACGAAAACTTTGCCTTCAGATCTGTGATAGAAGGTGTACCCAACAGTCTCCTTTGGGTATCCTATGAAGACATATTTCTCCGATTTGGGTTCGAGCTTATCTGGTTGAAGTTTCTTCACATAAGCATCGCAGCCCCAAACTTTAAGAAACGACAACCTTGGTTTCTTGCCAAACCACAGTTCATACGGTGTCGTCTCAACGGACTTAGATGGTGCCCTATTAGAGGATGTCAAAAGGCGAAAGTCAAAAGGAGAAGCTGAAGTTCGGTCGCATGTTAGAGGATCACAAAAAAGGGTTGTACCCCAATTGCGAAGATGGAAACACAAAGCTCGGTACCGTACTCGAATTGCTGCAGTGGAAGGCAGAGAATGATGTGCCTGATAAAGGATTTGAGAAGCTACTGAAAATAATGAAGAAGAAGATTCCAAAGGATAACGAATTGCCCGACAATACATACGCAGCAAAGAAGGTCGTATGCCCTCTAGGATTGGAGGTGGAGAAGATACATGCATGCCCTAATGACTGCATCCTCTACCGTGGTGCCTACAAGGATCTGAACACATGCCCGGTATGCGGTGCATTGCGGTATAAGGTCAGACGAGATGACCCTGGTGATGTTGACGGCGAGCCTCCCAGGAAGAGGGTTCCTGCGAAGGTGATGTGGTATGCTCCTATAATACCACGGTTGAAACGTCTGCTTGAAGCGGAGAACATGCCAAGTTGATGCGATGACACAGTGAGGACCGTAAGAAAGGCGGAAGTTGAGAGCACCCGTGACGGGTCGATGGAGAAAAATCGAGAGAAATCTGGGATGAGTTTGCAAAGGACCCAAGGGCGTATGGTTTGCTTTAAGCGCGGATGGCATTAATCCTTTCGGGAGCAGAGCAGCAAGCACAGCACCTGGCCCGTGACTCTATGTATGTATAACCTTCCTCCTTGGATGTGCATGAAGCGGAAGTTCATTATAATGCCAGTTCTCATCCAAGGCCCTAAGCAACCCGGCAACGACACTGATGTGTACCTAAGGCCATTAGTTGAAGAACTTTTACAGTTGTGGAATGAAAACAGTGTACGTACGTGGGATGAGCACAAAAAGGAGGAATTTGACCTAAAGGCGTTGCTGTTCGTGACCATCAACGATTGGCCCGCTCTCAATAACCTTCGGGACAGACAAACAAGGGATACCACGATGCACGCACTGTTTACTTGACACCGATAGTATATATCGGGAAGCTGCGGGAAGAATGTGTACCGGGCCATCGTCGATTTCTTCCGACCAACCATCAATGTCGAAAGAAAGGCAAGCATTTCAAAGGCGAGGCAGATCATCGGAATAAGCCCGCCATGCGCACCGGTGATCACGTACTTGCTATGGTCAATGATTTACACGTAATCTTTGGAAAGGGTCGGCGGACTAGCTGTTCGAATGACGCTGAGAATCACGCACCCATGTGGAAGAAGAAATCTATATTTTGGGACCTACCCTCTGGAAAGACCTAGAGGTCCGCTCTTGATCGACGTGATGCACGTGACGAAGAACCTTTGCGTGAACCTGCTAGGCTTCTTGGGCGTGTATGGGAAGACAAAAGATACACCTGAGGCACGAGAGGACCTGCAACGCTTCCACGAAAAAGAGGGCATGCCTCCGAAGCAGTATGAAGGTCCTGCCAGCTACGCTCTTACGAAAGAAGAGAAAGAAATATTCTTTCAATGCCTGCTCAGTATGAAGGTCCCGACTGGCTTCTCGTCGAATATAAAGGGAATAATAAATATGCGAGAGAAAAAGTTCCAGAACCTAAAGTCTCATGACTGCCACGTGATTATGACGCAACTGCTTCCGGTTGCATTGAGGTGGCTTCTACCGGAAAACGTCCGATTAGCCATTATGAAGCTATGTGCATTCCTCAATGCAATATCTCAGAAGGTGATCGATCCAGAAATCGTACCAACGCTAAGGAGTGATGTGGCGCAATGTCTTGTCAGTTTCGAGTTGGTGTTCCCACCATCCTTCTTCAATATCATGACGCACGTCCTAGTTCATCTAGTCGACGAGATTGTCATTCTGGGGCCCGTATTTCTACACAATATGTACCCCTTTGAGAGGTTCATGGGAGTCCTAAAGAAATATGTTCAGTAACGCGCTAGGCCAGAAGGAAGCATCTCCATGGGCCATCAAGCAGAGGATGTCATCGGGTTTTGTGTTGACTTCATTCCTGGCCTTAATAAGATAGGTCTCCCTAAATCGCGGTATGAGGGGAGACTGATGGAAAAGGCACGCTTGGAAGGGACTCAATAATATGCAGGGAAGGATATTCTTGGTCTCAAGCACACTACACAGTTCTCAGAACTCTACCTTGGTGACCCGTATGTCGATGAACACAAGAACAGTCTGCGCTCCAAACACCCGGAGCGGTCGACGATGGATTACATGTGAACACATCGGGACTTTCAGCAGTTGGTTGGAAACACGTCTCAGAGGTGACAACACTGTTTGTGATGAGCTGTACTTGTTGTCCAGGGACCATCTTCGACTGTAATGATTTGGAAAGGATCTGAGATAAATGGGAATACATTTTACGATTGACCAAGATGAAAAAGCACCAACCAAAACAGCGGTGTCCGCTTTGATGCAGCAACCGACAAGGAAATGACACATATTATGGTTACATAGTAGACATATGGGAACTTGATTACGGAGTAGATTTTAAGGTCCCTTTGTTTAAGTGCAAATGGGTCAATCTGTCGGGGAGGCGAGTGCAGGTAGACCCACGATGCGGAATGACAACAGTGGATCTGAAAAATCTTGGGTACACCGACGAACCGTTCGTCCTAGCCAATGATGTGGCATAGGTTATCTATGTGAAGGACATGTCTACCAGACCGAGGAAAAGAAAAGATAAGGAAGCGAATACATCATACAATGAGCCAAAGCGCCACATAGTTCTTTCAGGAAAAGGGACATCCACGGGAGTGGAGGGCAAGACAGACATGTCTCGAAGAGTATGAAAAGTTTCATGAAATTTCCCCTTCAAAGTCAAGCCTGACCCAAGCATCCTGATAAACGATGAAGATTATCCATGGTTACGGCGCAATAAGCAAACGACACAAGCGAAGAAAAAGTGAAGACTTTCTCCCGCAACTATTATGATGATACCATGCCAACTTTGTAACAGACAAGTATGATACCATTGTCCGTTTTGTACATGCACATGGTATGCCAACTTTTTCAGAGTTCATTTGAAAACTATGAATTTGAAAACCTCGCCAACCGAAGGGCGCTCACACCGGTTTATAAGCCCGTCCCTCTACACACCATTTTGTTGTAAGGAGAAACAAAATAAAATAAATAAAGCAACAAAGAAAACAAAAAAAATGTTTTCAAATTTGAAAACTAATGGCACTAACAGAAAGTTTATAATTTTTCTAAAACTAAAAGCAAAAAGAACTAAAAATAAAGAAAAAACAACAAAAAATAAATAATGCAGAAAACAGAACAAAAACTGAAAAAATAAAAATAGCAACAATAAGTATTTTGTTGTAAGTAAAAACAAAATAAAATAAATAAAGCAACAAAGAAAACAAAAAAGAGTTTTCAAATTTGAAAACTAATGGCACTAACAGGAAGTTTATAATTTTCTAAAACTAAAAAAAGAATTAAAAATAAAGCAAAAAACAACAAAAACTAAATAATGCAGAAAGCAGAATAAAAACTAAAAATAAAAATAAAACTAGCAACAATAAGTATTTTGTTGTAAGTAGAAATAAAATAAAATAAATAAAGCGACAAAGAAAACAAAAAAAGAGTTTTCAAATTTGAAAACTAATGGCACTAACAGAAAGTTTATAATTTTTCTAAAACTAAAAGCAAAAAGAATTAAAAAATAAAGAAAAAAACAACAAAAAATAAATAATAATGCAAAAAACAAAACAAAAAAACTGGAAAAAAATAGTGCCGCCTACTGGGCCCCCACGGACTGAAAACCCTCGCCTGCCCCCGCGCTGTGAGCCGCCGCCCGGCTCTTTTTTTTATTTCTTTAATTTTTTTCATATATATATATAATGTTTAAGCTCTTTTTTTATTTTTATGCTCTGTTTTTTTATGTTTTAATTTTTTTGTTCATATGTGATGTATATGTGTATGTGGCTATAATGTATATGTGTATGTGAACAATGCAAAAGGTAGTTTTTTAGAAAAATTAGGATTTTTTTTCTGTTCATAAATTTTTTTGGTGATATTAATTATCGTAAATATGCAACAGTTTGTATATTCATATGAACAATGAATTAGGCAATACTACTTCATGTATTTTTAAGAAGGAAGAAGAAGAAAAGAATGAGAGGAAAAGGAAATAAGAAGAGGAAGAAAGGAGAAGAAGAGGGAGAGGAAGAAGAGGAGAAATAAATAAGAAGAAGAAAAAGAAGAAAAGAAGAGGAGAAGAAGAAAGGAATAGAGGAGAAGAAGAAAAAATAGAAAAAATTCTATTTTTTCTTCTTCTCCTCTATTCTTATTCTATTTTTTCTTCTTCTCCTCTATTCCTTTCTTCTTCTCCTCTTTTTTCTTCTTCTTCTTTTTCTTCTTCTTCTTCCTTCTTCCTTCTTCCTCTTTTCTTCCTTTTTCCTTATTTTCCTTTCTCGAGGGATAAGAAGAAAAAGAAGAGGAGAAGAAGAAAGAAACGAATAGAGGAGAAAGAAGAAACTTTGACACGAGGGGGTACCGATACCCCCTCCCCGATAACATTATTTTCCCATGTATATGTATGTTGCTTCGTTGTCGATATAACGAGGGTGTCGAGGATCGCCGAGGGGTCGAGGGTCGGGAACTAGGGTAGAGGGTCGAGGGTTGTTAAGGTGTCAAGGGTCGAAGGTTTCAGGTCGAGGGTTCCTATAGTGTCAAAGTATTGAAGAAATCCATGGCTTCATCATTAGCGGAAGTAACCATGGCATGATGGTGCGAAGTCCTCAAAGTTATTACGGAATGGAGTCCGGATAGGATAATTTGCCTTTTGTGCGAATCTCAGCAAAGGCCTTTCAAATAACGATATTGGAAGGTTATTACTGAACTTTGTACCAAAAGCTAATTATCCTATCGGGACTCCGCTCCAAAATAACTTTGAGAGCTTGCACCATCATGCACCTACATTTCGCCTAATGATGAAGACATGGTTTTGTTGAATCCTTTGACACTAGGCAACCTCCCGACCCCTCGGCGATCCTCGACCCCTTGACCCTCGACCGCTCGGCGATCCACAACCCTCTACCCTACCGCGGGCGTCGATGCCCACGTCACTTGTGGGACATAGATGTAGTGTTCAACGCCGACCCCCTCCCGATAGCTTCAACACGTGGGGGGGGGGTCGATATTACCCCCTCCTAGCTTGAAGCGTTCTCGAGGCCACCCCCTAACCCTTGAAGCGTTGCCGAGGCCACCCCAAACCCTAGAGAAGCAGCGTCGAGGCCACTAATATGATTCCTTATTGTGATTAGCTAGCTAGTTCTACGTTTGCCACTAATATATCCATATCTGTCATGTTTGAATAATAATTGCCATGTTGTAAATATTTGTAGAAACTATGGACACCCCCCGAGACGAAGCACAAGAAGCGTTGTTGAGGGACATAATCGCACAAGGAAGTGATGCCGTCTGCTCGTTGATGTTTCTCAATGACAACGATGGTCTGGAAGAAGAGGGTGAAGAAGCAGTTGGCTATGATTTACATGGCTCCGATGACCCAATGCCGGTGCAAGAAGGAGAGGGTGAAGAAGTAGACCGTGAGGACGGCTCCGGTGATCACCAAACCGAGTCCGGCCAGGTATATATATATTAGTTAAGCCTGTGTTGACTAGCTCTCGTCTTTGTTTTGGTATGTACACATATTAATTAACTCTCGTCTTTGTTCTTTTTTCTAGCCCTCCGGATCGAGCACAACTTCGGTAAAGAGACGAGGCCCGAAGAAAAAGTTGAGCTCGGATGAAAAGTTTGATATCATACAAATCGCGCGCGACGGCCAACCGATTGAACCCTACCGGACAAAGAAGGCATTTGTTGCTCAGTGCGGGGTTCTGGTTAGGGACAAGATCCCGATCAGCATCCACCAATGGTATAAGCCTAAGAACGAAGACCCTGAGGTGTCTTGTGTCAATGATATGCAGAAAAATGATCTTTGGACTGAGCTGAAGTCAAATTTTACCCTACCGCTAGAGGATGATCCGAAGAAGCCAGTAATAGAGCCCTTAATCAAGTCTTTTGCTCTTAAGAAGATGGCAGAACTATTCAGGAATTGGAAGAAAGAACTCAATACGTATGTCGAGAAAAATGAGACACCAGAATTCAAGGGCAAATATGAGAAGATCAGAGATGACTGGCCCGCATTTGTGGCCTACAAGACATCGGAAAAAAGTAAAAAGATGTCGGCGACAAACAAGAGAAATGCTGCGAAGAAGAAGCTTCACCATCGCACGGGTCGGTGGCTACCTCGTAGCCCGGCCTAAGTGGGCCAAGGCTGAGAATGATCTGCTTGATAAAGGGATCGAACCGAGACAATGAACTGGCCAGACCGTTGCGGACTTGGTTCTTGAGGGCGGCGGATCCTTGGACCCTATAACAGGAAGTGCATTTGGACGGACGAACAATTGGACATACCAGTCAAGAGGCTTCAGCAATATATCGAAGCAGCGCAGCAAGGGAAGTTCGTTCCAGACAGGGAGAAGGACGAGCTCACAATGGCCCTCGGGAATCCTGAGCACCCTGGACGGACACGAGGCACGCCAGGATCCGTTTCGTGGAAGGCTGGATTTCCGGACGCAGGGGGTGACAAAACCCATGAGAGGAGGAAGAAACTGGAGCAGAGCCAAATGCAGGCGCTGCACGAAAGGGTAATGGGGCTAGAGGTACGAGAAGAGGAACGAGAAGTTGCAGATCACAGCAAACGACCTGCTGAAGCTTCCCCCAAAGCTACCCCGCCATCTCAGCGGAGAAGCAGCGTGGCTTCCACCGAGCTGCTTCAGCCAGAGCAGCATGCCTTGACGGCTCCTGCCAGCTATCCCGTGGATGCTATCACGGATGCTGAAAATTGCCACATTATGGCGCAATGGAGCAATTTGAAGGTCAAGGCGGCTGTTGGCTCTGTTTATCCTACTAAACCCGACTCAACTTTTCACTGTCGGCCGATTCCAGAAGGATATGTTAAGATGATGGTCGATGAAATAACGAAGGGATTTGAGGACCTCCGGCTTGACCACCCTACCGGTGAAGGGGAGTATCGGCTGAGTTCTGCTCTGAAGACTCCATGCCTATGGCGGAAGGATCTCATCAACCTTCCGAACTGGACGCCTCCGCCTCCTCCTCCTCCTCCGGCGAGTCAGGGCACTCCGCCTCCTCCACCGCCTCCTCCTCCGGCGAGTCAGGGCACTCCGCCTCCTCAACCGCCTCCTCCTCCGGCGAGTGACGATCAGGGCACTCGGCCGGCTCCTTCTCCGGCGCGTGGCGGCACTCCGCCTCCTTCTCCGCCTGCACCGGCGCGCCCGAGCAGCCAGCCTCCTCCTTCTCCGCCTCGTCAGCAAGGGCGGAAGAGACCCGCCGCCGCTCCGGCTGCTCCGGCGCGTCGTAGTCCTTCTCCTCCGCCTCGTAAGCAAGGAAAGAATACATCCGCTCCGTCTCCTCTGCCGGCGTCTAGCAGTACAGCCAAAGGCGGGAGGAGATACAGATTCGGTCCTTCTCTGAAGACTCTAGAGAAGTTACCATACGAGAGGAGTGAGGAGGAAAACGCGAAGATCGCGCAGACCGAAGTGGATGACTGGTTTCAAGGGTTGAAAGCAAAGAGACATCCACCTCCGGAGGAGAAGGTAGATCCGGTGAAAGCGAAGCGCACTCTGGCTGCCCTGACAAAACCACCCAAGTCTCCGCCGAAAGGCAACTATGAGCGCATTATTGGAAA
Source organism: Aegilops longissima (assembly GCA_021605205.1). Classification (NCBI taxonomy): domain Eukaryota; kingdom Viridiplantae; phylum Streptophyta; class Magnoliopsida; order Poales; family Poaceae; genus Aegilops; species Aegilops longissima. Next base: position 75,692 of record JAHIAM010007047.1, read on the forward strand.
GGCATTTGCCGAAGCGGAGAGGTCGGGAAGTACTGTCAGTGATCAAAGGATGAAAGAACAACGAGCTGGGAAACAAATTGCCCAGCTCGGCGAACAAGCGAAGCAATCGTGCCCCCCGCTCAAGGTGCCTGCTAGCGACATCGTCGATCCGAGGATGGTGCCCGGTTATGGCAATCCTGCAGATTACCTGCCTGACGATGTACATTATGATTTCTTGGAGGTGCATATACAAAGATACGAGTACGGGAAGCCTCTCGTCAAAGATGAAAGTTCTCTATCAACGATGATGCGAAGATTGCATGATTGGTACATGAAAACTTGCAAAGAGTCTGAGGAGAGGAGTACTTTGTATGTGAGAGTTAAAAAGGAGCATGACCTCCTTGGAATTGAACTGTTGCCTATTCCATTTGAGGAGTTCTATCAGTTTTTTAATCAATTGGCCCTCGATAAAGCAACGGTCACCTGCTACTGTCTGTAAGTAGTACTACTTCTGTCATTAAGTCTCTATATAACTCAGCCCGTTCATTACATGTATTTATAATTATCCTCACTATATTATGCAGATTGAAGATCGCCGAATTGAAGAAAAGACAAGTGAGTGATATTGGGTTCATTAACACATATCTCATAGATGCAACTGAGGTTAAATTTCGTACCAAAGATATCGAGGCCAACTTGCTACAATCGTTGGTAATAAATGAACACAAAGATATAATACTCTTTCCTTACAACTTCAAGTGAGTGTTACTGTCTTGTGGCATATTCGGTTTCCTTATTAGTCCAGGTTATAGTAATGTAATATTGATGAGTTGTGCATGTGTGCGCAGCTAGCACTATATTCTCCTAGAGATTAAGCTTGAGAAGGGAATAGTAACTGTCTTAGACTCCAAGCGAAAAGATCCTAAGGAGTATGCAGACATGACTGAAATGCTCGAGAAGTAAGTTAAATCGATCATTATCCACCATATCAGCAACTTTGTTCATTTCTGATATCAAGTAATTGTTTTCTTTGTATGGCAGGGCTTGGAGAAAATTCACCAAAAAAGCTCCGGGACTATCGAAGAAGCTGCAATTTAGACACCCGAAAGTAAGTACTATATAGTAGCATATTCCACGCATCTTCTAGTGATTCAAGCACTAGTTTCATCAATACCATTTAGCATGCTTGCTAATTATCAGTTTGATTGACCTCTATTTCTTGTAAAGTGGTTGTGGCAGGAACAAGGGAATGATTTCTGTGGATACTACGTTTGTGAGTCCATCCGCCACACGACCTGTGAGAGGGGCTACTCCGACAAACAATATGAAGTGCGTAAATAAAAATATTCACAATTTTTTTTTATTACCCATCATTTGTGTTGAGTTTCATTCATTCATATATATATATATATATATATATATATATATATATATATATATATATATATATATATATATATATATATATATATATATATATATGACCCTTTCTTAAAATTAGATGTTTGAGCGGGATGAACTCCTAGCACCAGATCGCATACGAGCAATTCAAGAGGAATTGGCGGCATTCTTTCTTGACCACGTGATCGCTGAAGGCGGAGAATA
>JAHIAM010007048.1:0-60926 GCA_021605205.1 Aegilops longissima
CATTCAGTCCACCAATATGACTATTTGAGGTCATGCTACATCTTCGTACTTCAGGATGAATGGATAGAAGCGAACTATGTGCCTCGTTCATAATGATTTCGTAGATCACCCTTTGGAACCACAATCCGGTCCTCGAAGAAAAGTATCTTTGTCATCAATGTGGAAGCACTTGTATTTGGAAATGCCCTTATCGATACCACGTTTCACCTTTTTCACCATGGTATCTAGAAGTTGAGCCTCACGAATCTGATCTTCCAAAGTAGGAGACTATGAGGTTGGCAAGAAAACCTTGAGGAACAACTTGAAGATTCAGCTTGCGGAAGCTTCACGGAGATCCGGTGGAAGGGCTTGAGGATTAAGCTGTTGCGATAAGCCTTCTGCTCAAAGCATCTGCAATCACATTGGCCTTGCAGAGGTATATTCAATACTTGGGTTGTACTCTTGAATCATTTCGACCCATCGAGTGCACTGAGGTTGAGGTTGGGCTGAGTGAAGATATACTTGAGGCTCTTGTGATCGGTGAAAATGTCACTTTCCTTCCAACAAGAGATGTCTCCATGTTATCAATGCATGGACAAGCTGCTGCCAACTCAAGATCGTGAGTGGGGTAGTTCTTTCGTTGGGCTTCAGCTGGCGAGAGGTATAGGCCACAACTCTCTTCTCTTGCATTAACACACCGAGACCTTGAAGAAAGCATCCGAAGAAAACTTGAATGGCTTGGATTCATCGGGAGGAGTTAAGGCGGGAGCTGTGACGAGTTTCTCTTTGAGGGTATTGAAAGCAACGTCACACTCGGGAGACCATACATACTTCACATGCTTCGGAGGAGGTTGGAAAGAGGCTTTGCAATCTTGGAGAAGTTCTCAGCGAATCTTTGGTAATAGCTTGCAAGACCAAGAAAGCTATGAAGCTGCTTGACATTCGAGGAGGTTCCCAATTCACAGCTGCGGACACCTTCTCGGGGTTAACAGCGATGCCCTTAGCGGAGATGATATGACCAAGATAAAGCACTTCATCAAGCCAAAATTCACATTTGGAAAACTTAGCATAGAATTGATACTCTACGAGCTTGTCAAGCACCAATCGCAAATGTTTGGCATGATCCTTCTTATTCTTGGAGAAGACCAAAATATCATCAAGATAGACCAAGGCAATTCGTTGGTGTAGGGGTTGAAGATGAAGTTCATCATCAGAGAATGTTGGAGGAGCATTGACAAGGCGAAAGACATGGCGGTATATTCATAAGAACCAAAGCTTGTTACGAATCTGTCTTGGGAATATCTTGTTCACGAATCACGAATCGATGATAACCCATCTGAAGGTCAAGCTTGGAGAACACTTTAGCACCTTTGAGTTGCTCGAAAAGCTCATTGATGTTGGGAAGTGGATACTTGTTCTTGATTGTCTTCTTATTCAATGGGGATGTCGGCGCCAAAATCGGTCGTGCCATCCTTCTACAGACAAAAGAACACCACAACCCCAAGGAGATGAACTTCGATCGATCAAACCAGAGCGCTCTTGTTCATCGAGCTGCTTCTTCAATTCCTTCAGCTCATTAGGTCCAAGCTTGTATGGGCGGCTTGCAAGCGGGTTGATGCGGGCTCAAGATCGATACGAATTCAAGCTGGCGGTGAGGAGGCATTCTGGAAGCTCTTACGGAAAGACATCTTGGTACTCACAAGCGGTGGAATCGAGAGATAGCATCAATTCGCCCTTCTCATTGAGAGAAAACAACGAATGGTTTCATCACGGCGGCATAGATGATCACATCATTAGAAGAGTGAGTCAATTGAATTTCACAGCAGCACAATCAAGCTGAGCTTTGTGCTTTGAAAGCCGATCCATCCGAGAATTAGATCAATATCCGAGGTCACCAAGGACAAATGGTTTAGAAGAAATCTATAATCGCCCATCTTGATAGAGACATCATGAACTATTGAGTTGGCTCTCATTGACTTCCCGGAGAAACAATACCCAAAGGTTTATCCAGGTAAGACCAAGAAAAATCATTCTTTGCAAAACGATCTTGACATGAAACAATGCGATGCACGGTATCAAATAAGACTTTGCGGGAATATCATTAAGCGGAAGATTACCCATTATCACATCGGTAGATTCCTGCTTGAGCTGCATTCATCATATTCACCTTTGCAGACTTGGGATTATGCTTGACCTTTGCATTCTGGAAGATTTCACGGGAGGAGGAGGCGGAAGGCGCCTTTGGTTGAAGCACTTGTTAGCATAGTGACCTTCTGCGACATTTGTTGCAAGTCACCTCACGAGGCGGACGGTGGTAAGGAGCATTTGACCTTGGACCTTGAGAATTAGACTTGTTACGACAGCTGGGTTGGGTGGGTGGGAAGATCCCGACCACGAGTTCTTCTGGCGATAAAGTGGTGGAGCGGAGGAGGAGGAAGGTAGAACTTCTCTTGCTTAGCTGCCACTTGAGAGGAAGAAGAAGACTGAACTGCATCCTGATTCTCTTCTTAGAAGCCTCACATTTGAGCTGGGCAGCTTCTTGCTTCAGTGCCATGTTGTAGAATTCATCATACTTTTACGGCTCAAAAAGCACGAGGCTAATTGCAGATCTTCTCTGAGACCACCTCGAATTGATAGATCATACTCTTTTCATCGAGGGGCGTCTTGCTTAGCAAAGCGGCGAGTTTCAGGCTGGATATTGTATTGATACACAGACATGTTGCCTTGCTTGAGATTGCGGAACTCCTCACGCTTGCTCTCAACAACACTTTTGAATGTGGTGAGCTCTGAAATCTCGGCGGAACTCATCCCGAGTAATGACACAACCTCCTCTGGAATCTTTGTATTGCTGGTACCACTCAGCAACTTGGTGCATGAGTTGAAGCGAAGCAAACTTGACAAAGTCCTCGAGTTCGACATTGCTACATTCAAAATGTTTGCAGATGTCCACAAGCCAATCATCGGCGTCTGTGGCCTCGACACTGAAGCTGAACTTGACTGATTAGCGAGGCCGGCTGAGAGTAGCAAAGTGCGGCTGGTTGTTGCCTTGACCTTGATTTCCTTGACTGCCTTGCCCTTAGTGCGCTGTTGCAAGAGTTGCAAAATCATCGAGCATGGCATTGGTGGCTGCCATGATAGCTTGCCATGCCTCCGGGCGGAGGTGGAGGTGGAGGGTTCGGTGACTCCCTTCATTGCGTTCGGATTACGGGCGTTGGCGGAGCCATCTGAAGAGGTGACATCCGTTAGCACTTGATGAGCAGAGATAGACAAGTAGAATCAGCGGATAGAAATTGCAACATATAGTCTTCACAATAAACATTGAACAAGGATGAATGAATGAATTCAAAGCTAACATCACCGCGTCCATTAAGGTGAGAAGCCACTTGATTAAGATTGATGAAAAAAATTAACAAAGATGCGACTAGAAAAAATAAGTGGTAAGGATTACCCAATCACGAACCAAATATCTGCGGGAAGAAATGCTAAAACTACTTGAATCCCACCTATAAACTCCGAAACTTTACGGTTATGCAATGCGGTGTTGGGGATCTGAGGGACACAAAATATATCACCCAAACTAACAATACCTAGATCCATTTGTATCCATCCGTCAACACATAACCAAGAAACCTTGAAATCGTGTACCTCGACCTTGAAAAGCATCCGTTATCACGAGTCATGGCAATACTCGAGCTCGCCCGATCTTTGGGTTATCGGGGTTATCTCACCAACAAGCTGTACAAAAGAGATTTGATGTCGGCAAATCTCGGTATTCGAACTGCAGCGATAAAATTGTGGCGACAACACCTCGGAGCTCAACTCCCGGGACCTTGCCACAACCCTAAATGTCGGGAGGCACCAAGAACAATGTTCTCGTCACAAAACCATCGGAGCGATTCCAAGATACCAGCGTGATCCTAAAAAAAATTTTAGTGAAATTTTAGGAGAGAGAGTCAAAACTTCTCGTGGGAGACCTCACCCGGAGCGGCGAAGAGGTTGGGAGTAAAAGAATCTACTCTCCGATATATATAATCCTAAGGCTCAAAACATTTTTGTTCTAGACTCAACAAGCTTGACAAACAATCAAGCGGGGGCTCCTAAGTAGGGAAGGCTCGATTACCAACATAGCGCCCTCGATGCGGCTATATCTCCCGTGTGAAAGCCACGACTTAGAGGCATAACGCATTGAAAGCAATGTCGCAAGTGAGGTAATCTTCACACAACCCATGTAATACATAAGGGAAAGAGATACATAGTTGGCTTCGATGCCACTTCACACAATACATAAATAAACATCCATCATTCAGATTACACTCAAGGTCCGACTACGGAACCAAAATAAAAGAAAGATACCCCAAATGCTACAGATCCCGATCGTCCCAGCTGGCTCCACTCTGATCATCGGGAAAAGACACATAGTAACGACCACGTTCCTCATCGAACTCCCACTTGAGCTCGGTTGCGTCACCTGGCAGCATCGTCGGCTTTTGCAACTGTTTTGGTAGAATCTGTGAGTCACGGGGACTCAGCAATCTCACACCGAGATCAAGACTATTTAAGCTTATGAAGGACAGAGTTGTGAGGTGGAGCTGCAGCAGCGACTAGCATATATGGTGGCTACATTACGCAAAGAGAGAGAAGAGAAGCAAAACGCGGTCGTGAAGCTAGTAGCGATCAAGAAGTGATCTGAACTACTTCACGTCAAACATAACTCCAACACCGTGTTCACTTCCCGGACTCGCGAGAAGAGACCATCACGGTTACACAGCGGTTGATGTGTATTTTAATTAAGGTCAACCGGGTTTTCTACAACGGACATTAACAAATTCCATCTGCCTCATAAACATGAGCACGGCTTTGAAAGATAATACCTGCGGGGTGTCCCAACAAGCCCATTATAAGCTCTCACGGTCAGCGAAGGATATTCCTTCTACGGGAAGACCCGATCGATCTCGAAATCCCGGACTACAAGACATTTCGACAGCAATAAAACAAGACCAGCAAAGCCGCCCGAATGTGCCGACAAATCCCGATAGGAGCTGCACATATCTCGTTCTCGAGGCACACGGATAAGCGAAGCGTCAGGTACAGCGTAATCCAAGTTGCCAAGGAATGGTCCGCATACGGTGCTCTAGTTTGGACCAACTTTTCGAAGGAGCAGCGGCCGGGGGTTAAATAAAGATGACCCTCGGGCTCGCGAAAACCGGAAAAAGGCTTAGGTGGCAAATGGTAAAACCAAAGTTGGGCCTTCTTTGGAGGAGTCTTATTCAAAGAACTGTCAAGGGGTCCCATAAATCACCCAACCGTGTAAGAGCGAAATCAAGGAACATAACACGGTATGGCGGAAACTAGGGTGGCAAGAGTGGAACAAAACACCGGGCATAAGGCGAGTCTTCCACCCTTTACCAAGTATATAGATGCATTAATTATAGCAAATATATATTGTGATATCCCCACAAGTAAACATGTTCCAACAAGGAACAACATCTCCATGTTCAACAAGGAACAAACTTCATCTTCACGCAACTAGCGCTATAAGAGGGCTGAGCAAAGCGGTAACATAGCCAATCAACGGTTTGCTAGGAAAGGATGGTTAGGGGCTGACATGGCAATATGGGTGGCATGATAAGCAAGTGATAGGCATCGTAGCATAGGCATAGCAAAAAGCGAGCAACTAGCATAGCAAAGATAGAAGTGATTTCGAGGTATGGTCATCTTGCGCAAGGTTCTCGAGTTGTCGAAAGCTTGATCCTCGTAAGCGTTCTCAACAGGTTCCTCGTTCACGTACTCGTCTCCGACTCTACCCAAAGCAAGAACACAAACAAAGGAACCACAATAAATCACGGTGCAATGCACAAGCAACATGATGCAAAACATGACATGATATGCGAGATGTGATATGCAATGCGTATACGCGCCCGGAAGGAAAATGATGAACCAGGCATCAACTTGGCAAACCAAGTATGCGCTGGAAAGATGAGATGATTTGGTTGAAATCGATATAAAGATCACGGAATCGGATGCACGGTTTGCAAATGACAAGCAAAACAAGAATGGCACAAATCTGCCATTAACGACATGATACCACTTAGCAAGCAACAAGAAATTAAGCTACTGCACCCACACGTACCAACAAAGCACATGGCAGTGATCTACTAAGGATGCTTGACAAAAGATGATCACTGAGCTACGGCTAGTTCACAACATAACAGGTCCAAACAAGCATGGCAAAAGTGCAAAACATATCGACTTCACGGACTTAGTGAAATTCTGAACATGGCAAAATCAGCATCGAGGAAGCAATGTTGAGAGCAAAGAAAACAACATGCTACAGGAACTTATAATAGCAAAACAAGGCATGGCATGAATCTACTCAAAGCATAGAACAAAAGTCCCTTACTGACCATAAGCCAAAAGGATCAGAAAATATAGTAACACCCATGTCAAAATAGCAAGTTTAGTTAACAGATTGACAACAGGGCATGACAAAACTGAGATAACAAGTAGGCATGTTTAAGAGCTCGATGCACTCACTACAGAGCATTTCATGATAAACTAAGCATACATACATCAATAAGACATGGCATAGAAGATATACATGGCAAGAACAACATCATAACATACGGATCAACTACAACAACCTTGGCAAAATTGAATAACATGTAAACAATCTGCCAGGAAACATTTTATAGCAAAAGTAGAGCTCGATTGAGTCAAGCTATGGTACTCCAAAATTGCAAACAAAGGCATGGATGTATAGAGCATAACCATATTTTCAAAACATCCTTACTGAAGTATCTCAAAATATGCATGGATCTCTCGGTAGCATCAAGTTAACATGGCATAAAAATATCAGCAAAACAGGGGCTGAAATCAGCAACATCAGGAAGCCTAGTTTGCATGCTTGTGCTAGTCACCACATAGATCAAAAAAATACATGGCATACACCCCTGGAAAGATGGCATGGCATATTACAAAACACATGTAGGACTCAAATTCATAGGGTGCACACATCAATCATGGCAAAAATGACAAAAGTGCATGTTCTGATAAGAATCTGAAACTAACATCACATAGCCCTCTTCAACAGCATTTAGGGCATCAAGATGAGCTCAAATGAAAATGATGCAATGAGATGAAATGATCTACTCTTGAGGCGAACATTTTGACATATTACACGCACTAAGCAGCCTACGGATGCACGAGTTATGGCATGATGAAAATGCTGAAAATATTAGCGAAATAGGACTTGGAGGATTAGGGAGAGAGAGAAAATCAACCTCAGGATCGATCGGATCGAGGCGGATCAGCGTCGCGGAGCGGGCTCGCCGGGCTGAAATCGGGAAGAGTGGGGCGCCCGGTGGCGAGCGTGCGGCAGGGGCCGCGGAGTGGCGGAGTGGCGAAGCTGGCAGAACGCAAGCCGGGCGAAGCTGTGAGGTGCAGGCAGGGTGTGGGCAGCAGTCGAGACTCACTTGGCAGCGTCTTGATGGGGGCCAGCGCCACGTGGCGCCTTGAGGATTAGGCGCGTGGTGGTGGCTGATGGCGGACACGTCCGAGCGTGGTGGACTTGTCCGTCGGCGGGAGGAGGAAAGACTAGGGTTTGATCCAGGATTTGAGGGGAGGCTATATTTATAGGTGAAGGAGCTAGGAAGCTCAAATGGAGTGTAGTTTTCCGCCGATCGTGATCCGACGACGGAGAGCATGGAAGTGACTTAGATGGGTTATTGGGATGTTTTGAAGGGTGTTGGGCTGCAACAAAAGAGGCCTTTGAGGTGCGGTTAACCGTTGGAGTACCAAGCGAGCTCCAAATGACCGAAACTTGACGGTGGTCTACGGTGGTATACCAAGGCCACTTGACAAACCTTGGTCCATTCGAGAAAGTTTAGTACCGCTCATGGAAAAATGTAAAGGGGCGCCGGGGGACATAGGAGTCTTGGGATTACCAAAAGCGGACAACGGGAAAAATGCTCGGAATCATGAGGCGAACGTATGCAAATCGATGCACATGATGACATGATAAGAAATGCATGACATGGACAAAATGCAAAAGGAGGAAAACCCAACCACGGAGGGAATATCATATCACAATGCCGAAAATGGCAAGAGTTGGAGTTACAAATATGGAAAGTTACATCCGGGGTGTTACATCAGGCCTGTTGGGCTGCAACTCTTTCAAGACGAGGAGAGCTTTCATTCGGCTGGCCGAGAAAATGGCCCATCAGTAATGAGAAATGGGTTGTACATTTTTAAAACACATCAAACCGGTAATTAGTTTCAAATATCTTTTTTTCATTTCAAGATTTTAAATTATATTAATTTTTATGTGTGGAGAATTTGTTGGATTTTATATTGATATACATTTATTTTTAAAATTAGTTTGAATGTGAGTCGAAATTTCAAGATTAAAAACAGTTCGGACCGCACCGAAATATGGAAAATTTCATATAATTTTTTAACCGTGGCCACAATATGGGCTGTAATGCTAACAAGAATATGGGCTCAAAAAACCCTTAAGAATTAGCAAATGGGCTGTAAATTATTAGAAATAATGGCAGATGGGTTGTATCTTTGTTTTCCCGAGATTTGAGGCTTTCCTAAAAAGGTTGGCCTTTACAAGCTTGTTGTTGGATGTCCATCCAACGACCGTCGTCTTCTTCAATCTCTGCTCTTCTGCTCGGCCGCTCAAACAAGCGCCCGTGAGGACTGCACTCCCTCCTCCCAGCGGTTGTCTTCTTTGCTGTGACCTCACTTCCCACGTACTCCCATCGCTGTCCTAGCCATCCTCTACTCACCACACTGATGTTATTCTCCGTGACGGCGGATGAACCGATAAACCCTCGTACATTCATACTCCCCTCGGCGTGGGAAACAATGCTGCGAGTCTTCCTGCCTCCGTGTCGTCCCCTTCCTAGGCCTGCCGTCGTCCACCGCCGTGGTGCTCTTGGCGTGGCGTGGTCAATGTGGTCAACGACCGACTTCTATCGGAAAAGTCTTGTGCACAGAAGCGGCGGACTGGGTCCCTGGCAGCAACAAGGAAGTGCCTCCTTCTTACAAGCAAAATAATTATTCCTCCACGGCGGGGACCCACGGACGAAGCCACCGTATTTTCTTGAAAAACATTTCCCACATTGCTGGGACCACCAGCTACACCTTCGCCGCGAAAGGAAGTGCGTCCGGGCTGAAAAAAAACAAAGCGATTAAGCCCCACGATTCTTTGGGACCCACCAGCTACATCTTATACGCAAGGAAGTGCGTGTGGTCGGGACACACCTGGTGAAGCGTGCGTGGCGTTGTCATTCTGGTGTGACGTTATGCGTACATATATCTTGGTGGATGTAGAAGGCGCCCAAATTAGCCGTAGTAAGCGGCGCGCGTAGCATGTACTGCGTCGTCTGTGGCAGGGTGCAAGAAAGAAAATCTGACCCGCGTGTGTACATCTGGTGAGGTCTCGGCGCCTACTTGCACATCGTCACGGCCATGGCTCGTGTACATGGCTGGGTCGGAGCAGACTCGCGTCGTAAATCGTGTTCATGGGAGAGCAGCAGGAATGCGTCGTGTTCATGGGGAAGCAGCGGAATGCGTCGTGTTCGCCGGGAGAGCAGCGGGCAGCGTGGGAGCCAACCGGCTGGGTCGGAACAGAATGTGTGGTCATGTTCGCCGGGAGGCTTGGACTGAACATGCGATGGAAGCGAGGCTGGCGTCTGCATGAAGCGGAGAAGCGGACCTCCTACGGTTGAAGCAGGTGTTACATTGATCGGGAGGGTGTGGCGTGCCGCAAAATGGAGAAGCGAACCTCCACGGTCGAGCAGGGGCCTGTTGATCGGGAGGGTGTGGCGTACGCAAAGCGGATGAAACAGACCTCCTACGGTCGAAGCAGAGTCCTGTTGATCGGGGAGGTGTGGCGTACCATAAAATGGATGAAACGAACTTGTGTTGGGCGCTTCTGGTTGAAGCAGGGGTTCTGTTCGCCGGGAGGGTGTGGCGTGCCGCATAAGCAGGACTCCACGGATCTTGTTCATCTCCACCGTCGACCTCCTCCATCCTCCACGGGCTCCTGTTCATCCAGCCTCCACGGGCTCTGTTCATCCGGCCTCCACCACGCTACTCCAGCTCTGTTCAACCACCCCTCCACCATCTCTGTTCATCCAGCCCTCCACCACGAGGTCTGTTCAACCACCCCTCCACGGGCACCCCTCCATGGTCTCTGTTCATCCAGCCCTCCACACCACGGGTCTGTTCAACCACCCTCCACGGTCTCTGTTCATCCAGCCCTCCACACCAGGGGTCTGTTCAACCACCCCTCCACGGGCACCCCTCCACCGTCTGTTGTTCATCCAGCCCTCCACCACACCGAAGTCTGTTCATCGAAGCAACGCCACGCTCACTGTTCATCCAAACCCCCATAGCGCTCACTTGTTCATCAATCGATCGGCTTGATTAGCGGCGATGGCGAAGAATCGCTCGATCGGGTTCGATTAACAACCATCGATCGATCGCTCTGGTTGATAAAGCGTAACTGCGATTCTGTCGCTTTCGGGTTGATTAAAGCCCAGCGCCTCGTTAAGGTTGATTAGAATAACGCCTACGCACACTGCAGCGTCGTGTCTGAGAGAAATCTTGTCGCTTCGGCCCCGACATCCCCGTGGCAGGAACTCCCGAAATTTTCCTCCCCTCGCTTCTACCACGGTTTTTCCATCATGGGCGGCCCAAAGAATGTCATTCGACCCGTCTCCGGCCGCCGAGGATGAAAACCCATTTTCTATCATGATTTTTTGTCATAAGTAGGAGCCCACCACATCTATGATGATGCGGGTTTTGTCACAATTATCGTCATAGAAGTGTCGGATGTATGACAGATTTTTTTTTTAGTTCATTTAAAATGTCACGAATGTGTCTTTTTTTTGTAGTGGGAGGAGTCCTACTCCTCCTCCTTTGTCGGCGCTGATTCGTCTCCAATGTATCTATACTTTTTGCTTGTTCCATGCTGTTATATTATCATTCTTGGATGTTTACAATCATTTTATAGCAACTTTATATTATTTTTTGGGACTAACCTATTGACATAGTGCCAATTGTTGTTTTTACATCATGAAGAAAATAAATACCAGCGAAGTCGAAATCAGTGAAACTTTTGGAGAATTTTGATGGACGAAGACACAACTTGGGACGAAGAAGTACCAAAGGGGCTCCCGAGGGAACAACCCACAGGCGAGCACAGGGGCCTGGCGCGCCTGGTGGGTTGTGCCCACCTCGGTGGCCTCCGCGCCTCTTAGCCCGATAAATACCCAAATATTCCAGAAACCCTAGAAAGTCGGCAGAAACACAAGTCCGGCCGCCGCAAGTTCGGAACCACGAGATCCAATCTAGACACCATCACGGAGGGGTTCATTGTCGGTGTCAAAACCGGCGGATCTCGGATAGGGGGTCCCGTACTGTGCGTCTAAGGCGGATGGTAAAAGGAGGTGGGGGACACGATGTTTACCCAGGTTCGGGCCCTCTCGATGGAGGTAATACCCTACTTCCTCCTTGATTGATCTTGATGATATGAGTATTACAAGAGTTGATCTACCACGAGATCGTGAGGCTAAACCCTAAAAGCTAGCCTATGGTATGATTGTTGTTGTCCTCTGGACTAAACCCTAAAAGCTAGCCTATGGTATGATTGTTGTTGTCCTCTGGACTAAACCCTCGGTTTATATAGACACGGAGGGGCTAGTGTTCTGTGAGTCGGTTACAAGGAGGAGATCTACATATCCGTATCGCCAAGCTTGCCTTCCACGCCAAGGAGAGTCCCATCCGGACACGGGACGAAGTCTTCAATCTTGTATCTTCATAGTCCAACAGTCCGGCTAAAGTATATTCTCCGGCTGTCCGAGGACCCCCTAATCCAGGACTCCCTCGGTAGCCCACGAACCACGCTTCAATGACGATGAGTCCGGTGGCTTGATTGTCTTCGGCATTGCAAGGCGGGTTCTTCCTCGAATACTCCATAGAAGATCTTGAACACAAGGATAGTGTCCGGCTCTACAAACAAATTCCACATACCACCGTAGAGATAATAATACTTCCACAAATCTAATCTGTGACAACTTTTCATAGCGTGACATCACACCAGTCTGGTCATTATCCGAACCGTTTCTCCCACCTGCCATTGCATGTTTAAGTGAGGCGGTTTTGTTGTACGTCTTGTCGAAGCGAGATTGTGTCCCCTTATCACAGGATTCTCATCAATACGGGTATGGGTAACCAATCATGCTGTTGGTATGACTCCTCAATTTTAAGGCGGGCTCAAAACAGCCTCGCGAAGGACGCTTGATATCCACCCTCTTTATAAAGGGGCCAAGGCCTGTCCTCTTCTTCTCGCGCTCAATCGAATCCTTCCCCCACCTCGAGCTCCAACACCCGAGGCTCAGGCTAGGCATTGCGGAACTTCAATCATGTCTGGATCCAACCTTCAAGGTCGGTGGATGCCCTCCTCCATCACAGAGGAGGCCATCAAGAAGCTAAGAAGAAGCCAAGTATCGACCGTCGAGAATTGCGCCTGGGCTGCACCTGCTCGAGGCAGGTTGTTCCTACTCGAGCCTTGAGAGTGTCGTATAGGTTGCCACTTCCTCGAGGGCTAGGATTTAGTCTAGATCCCTTTGTCGGAGGGCTGATGTTCTATTACGGGATCGATTTTCATCATCTGGCCCCAGTTCCATCCTTCACATCTAAATCGTTCATAAATCGTGTGTGAGGCCTTCCTCACGTCACCCACACTTGACATGGCTCAAGACCTTTAATGTGAAACCAAAGATGATTAATGGGCGACACGCAGAATGCGGAGGTGCCATAATAACAAAAGCGCTGATGCTCCATGGCGAAGGGTTCTTTCGGGAGGTGTCCAGCTTATAGCAGCAGGGTGGTTTTACATCATAGCTCCCAGCGGTACTAAGTGGGTAGCACGCCCTGCCTTCGCTTCGGGCCCCGTCATGGCGGCATCATGGGTCAACAAGGGGCGGATGAGGGGCGATAAATGATGTGCCGATATTGCGAGTCTCATCCGAGATCTCCTCAAGAGATGTCGGCCTTGTCAAAGTAATGCAAGTCATGCTAGTTCGCCGAGCCCTCCTTGCAAAAGTCGACCTCTTCGTATGTGGGAGTTCAATCCGGAAGGACCACGAACTATTCAGCACTTCTTCGGCATGACGCATGAAGAGATGTATGGATTGTTCTTAGGATCACGAATAAAGTGTCCGGACACCACGAGGATCTTGGTCGAGCTGCAATCGTCCAGATACCCAAGTAAGTAATTCTTCGGCCGAACATGTTGTCTCTTTATTTATCACAACATCATTCTGAAAAGTCGCTCTTTTGACCAGGACTGGGTAAAAAAGGCGAAGATGAACAGGTGTTCGGCCCCCCTTCCCGAAGACTCAACAGATCCACTACTAGCCAGAATGCTTGAACTCGCGCCTTATCAAGCGCCATCAGGGGAAGATAAAGGGGGGAATGAAGCAGCTGCAAGCGAGCCGCACTCACTATTTATCCAAACCGGGGGAATTAATGTCTCTGCGAAGGAGGATGACCGGGGAGAAGAATCTAAAA
Source organism: Aegilops longissima (assembly GCA_021605205.1). NCBI lineage: Eukaryota > Viridiplantae > Streptophyta > Magnoliopsida > Poales > Poaceae > Aegilops > Aegilops longissima. The sequence continues at coordinate 13,567 of JAHIAM010007048.1, forward strand.
TTCCTTCTCCCCAAGGAAGGAAGAGGGCCGCCTCTGAAGACTTGGAAACAATGGTTCCCAAACAAGGGACGAAACCCTTGTCAGGGGGCCCTACCCCGGAGGGCATCCTTACCGCATAGTACCCGCAAGGGGACCAACCATCCATCGAGTTGTAAGTAAACAAAATTACTTCATGGTAAATATACCTGCTTTACTTAGGAGAGCAATAACTTGAGACATATGTCTTGTAGTTCGGATCGTAGCCCTTCTTGGCGAGTTTGTCTTGAGGATCTTCTTCGAGAGATGATGCGAGCGAAATGCCTCCCCCCTTGCCCGCCTAATGAGGCGGGCAACCTGAATAATAAATCACGAAGGGTTTCTCTTGATCCGCCAAGGCGGAAGGTAATCCTTGACCGTCCGGGAATCCAGTATTCGGCTCTTAAGGAGCAGCAAAAAGTGCAGACCTGTCGAGGTGCAACGGACTCTCTGCGGGATCTTCTGGAGCAAGCGGCTAGCTCGGAAGCTTACGTGCGTTAATAGATGCGGTGGTTGAGAAAATTTCATATGCGGCGGGTTGCATGAAGCTTTTATGAGCTCTTTGAGAGGCTTTGAAGTGCATAAAGTAATATATATTTATTCTGATTACCGCACACACTAGGTGTGCCCTATGTAGATAGTAGCCCTTGAGACTACGGTTCTTTGTCGAAAAAGGCGGCAAATAGAGGATCATAGTCTCGAGTAATAACCATGCTGCTTTCATGTGCGGTAATTTGAGGTCGAGGGGCTAGCCGGACTGGTGAGTTGCCGAACTAAAGCGGCAACTTGATCTGACGAGATGCCGACATCGTGCTTGTAAACAAGCGGCTTGGCGAGGCCACGGGTATGTATTCTCAATGGTCAACATATATTAAAGGAGCATAATGCTACTATCTATAATATCTTTGTGACTACGAGATGGAGCTGCCGCCATGGAGACCCTTGAGGCGAGACCTTGCTGAGCCAAGGAGCGAGCAGGAGAACAATCGGCCGCCTAAAAAGCGGTCGAAGAGTTAAGAGCCCAACAGGCTGCGCATTGCGAGAGCAAAGAAAAAATAGCCAAGATGGCTGTTGAATTGAAAGATGCCGCCGACCGTTATGAGCTTCTTGAAAGGGCAAGTCAAACAAAGACGGCGGATCTGGAGAAAGCCGAGGTAGCAGCTAAGGAAACCCGCTCTAAAATCAGAGCAGCGAAGGAGGAGCTACGTCAAGCCGGAAATATTACGGCTGGGAAGCCCTTTTTGTTGCGGATGAAGTTCGGAGATCCTAAGTATGCCCTTCTGGATCAATTATGGAGTTCTGCGGATGCATACCTGGATTTGGCAGCGAGTGCTGCTGATGCGACCAAGTTTTTTGAAGATAAAAAAGGTCACGAAGTGGAAAAGTTGTTCTGGTCGCAGTTCCATCCTCCAGTGCATCCGCTGTTGTTAAATGAGCAAATGGCCGAGTGGCCTGAGCTCCATAGGTTGTCCGGGCTTGCCGTGAGGTCTGTCGTGGGTCGTCTCTGGCCGGAAGGACCAAGGCCGAATAGTTATTTTGGTCTTGTGCAACAATTCCTTGGTCTTTGTGCATATTAGTATTTGTAAAGAGGTCGGCGTGTATAGAGGGTGCGCGGATGGCTCTTGCCCATGTCAAGACATACTGGGCAGAGATGGAGGCCACCACAATTGTAACCCAGAGTCCGGCCGTCGCCAGGTTTCTGCCGAGCACTATTTTGAAGAAGTCCTAGAAGGTGCTCGTTTAATAGAGGCTCAGTGCTCGAAGAGTGTCATGTTCGAGTGACATGTATCTCGGTTGTAATGTTATTTGAATTATAAAGGCTGTGTTTATACTTTTTCCTGAAAGTATTATTATGCTTCCTGTCGATCGTTTATGTATATGTATATATATATATATCACTGAAAGTTTGCAGTAAATAAACTTCAGCCCCCCACACATATAATGCGGTGTGTTATGGCGCTTCTTCACACTTGATCCAACATCTTGGTCCATTAAGGAGGTGGTAAGCGGCTGAGGAGTCTGGATTAGGGGTATCCGGACAGCGGAAAATATCCTTTAGCGGTGTTGGACTATGAAGATACAAGATTGAAGACTTAGTCCCGTGTCCGGATGTGGGACTCTCCTTGGCGTGGAAGGCAAGCTTGCAATCTGGATATGTAGATCTCCTCCTTGTAACCGACAACCTTTGTGTAACCCTAGCCCCCTCCGGTGTCTATATAAGCGGAGGTTTAGTCCATAGAACAACAACAATCGGACCATAGGCTAGATTCTGGGGTTTAGCCTCTCGATCTCGTGGTAGATCAACTCTTGTAATACTCATATCATTGATCGTCTCCAGCGTATCTATAATTTTGATTGCTTCATGCTATATTTTCTATTGTTTTGGAATATATTGGGCTTTATTTTCCACTTTTATATTATTTTTGGGACTAACCTATTAACAGGAGGCCCAGCCGAAATTGCTGTTTTTTGCCTATTTGATGTTTGAGAAGCGGAATATCAAGCGAGTCCAAGCGGAATGAAACCGGAGCGTGATTTTCTCACGAATATGACCCGGAGACTTGGACCCTCGTCAAAGAAATCCATGAGGTGGGCACGAGGTAGAGGGCAAGCCCACCCCTAGGCGCGCCCCCCACCTCGTGGGCCCCACAGCTCAGCGGCGTGCTTCTTCCTCCTATATATACCAGCGTACCCCAAGCGATCGAGATCTGGGCCAAAACCTAATTCCACCACGCAACTTTACGTATCCACAAGATCCCATCTTGGCGCTGTTAGGAGCTCGCATGAAGGGAATCCACCACGGAGGGCTTCTACATCAACATCATAGCCTCTCCGATGAAGTGTGAGTGGTTTACCTCGGACCTTGGGTCCATAGTTAGTAGCTAGATGGCTTCTTCTCCTTTTTGATCTCAATACAATGTTCTCCCCCTCTCGTGGAGATCTATTCGATGTAATCTTCTTTTTGCGGTGTGTTTGTTGAGACCCGATGAATTGTGGGTTTATGATCAAGATTATCTATGAACAATATTTGAATCTTCTCTGAATTCTTTTATGTATGATTGGTTATCTTTGCAATTCTCTTCAAATTATTAGTTTGGTTTGGCCTACTAGATTGGTTTTTCTTGCAATGGGAGAAGTGCTTAGCTTTGGGTTCGATCTTGCGGTGTCCTTTCCCGATGTGATGGCGGCAAAAGGCGCGTATTGTATTGTTGCCATCGAGGATAACAAGATGGGGTTTTTATCATATTGCATGAATTTATCCCTCTACATCATGTCATCTTGCTTAAAGCGTTACTCTGTTTTCTTGAACTTAATATTCTAGATGCATCTTTGGATAGCGGTCGATGAGTGGAGTAATAGTAGTAGATCGCGCGAGTCGGTCTACTTGTCTCGAGCGTGATGCCTATATACATGATCATACCTAGATATTCTCATAACTATGCTCAATTCTGTCCATTGCTCAACACTAATTTGTTCACCCACCGTAGAATACCTATGCTCTTGAGAGAAGCCACTAGTGAAATCTATGGCCCCCGGGTCTATCTTCATCATATAAATCTTCCTATGCTTTATTATTGCTTTGCTTTTTTTACTTTGCCTTTTATTTTACTTTGCATTTTATATCATAAAATACCAAAAATATTATCTATCAGATCTCACTCTCGTAAGTGACCGTGAAGGGATTGACAACCCCTATTCGCGTTGGTTGCGAGGAGTTATTTGCTTTGTGTAGAGTGCGAGGGACTGTGGCGTAGCCTCCTCTTTGGATTGATACCTTGGTTCTCAAAAGCGGCGGAAATACTTACGCTACTTTGCTGCATCATCCTTTACTCTTGGGGAAATCAGCGCGATTGCCCAAGAGGTAGCAATCATCAAGATCAATCAAGCGGGAAGTAGGGTATTACCTCCATCGAGAGGGCGAACCTGGGTAAACATCGTGTCCCCGCCTCCTGTTACCATCCGCCTTAGATGCATAGTTTGGGACCCCCTACCCGAGATCCGCCGGTTTTGACACCGACATCGGCGAACTAGGCAATCGGACTATATTGCTTTAACACTTTCACTTAACCATAGGAGTTTGACAATGGGGCTACTATATAGCCCCTGGTACTTCCGCCCTCATCCGAGTACGGGGCGCGTACTTACATGACCGGGAAAACCGGCCCTTCGTTAATGCGGAGGAATCCCGAAGATTCCGCTAATTCATCGAGTGGTTGACCTGTCTTGCGCTTTATCATGACCGTCAGTTTTCGGCTTTCTCTACTGAGGTGCTTGTCCGGATGAACTAGGGCTGTCGCGATAGCTTTCGGTGCCACCTTAGCCGATAGGCGGGCGTAAGGTAGCAAAAGCGGGGCAGGCAAACCAACATTTGACCAAAGACATGATTGGAGATGATGCATATAAGGCCAAACTTCGCGACGCCGAACACTCCCTAAGGTATTGGTCTTTATAACATATACCGGGCTGAATAACGCCCTTGATGATGAACCCGAATGTCGAATGCGTGCGTTATTACGGCGTGGCGAAATGCCAATGCGTCGGCATCCTTCTCGGTTATCTTGAGTATCCGGAGGATGTGAAGGAACAAAAACGATAAAAAAGGTTTACACAGGGTCTTAATCTAAAAGAAAACCTTTGAGCGGGTCCTTGCTGCACGTCTACGCCTGTGTCTTCGTTGTGCCGTATCCTGGAAGGGTGTAGCACGATTATCATCTGTCAAAGAGAAGAACTTAGGTGAAAGTTGTCGTGCGAAAAATTGGTTATTCTCAATAATCCATTAAAATTCAAGATAAATAGGGTTGAGCCAAACTAGTCCTTTTTACTTGCGGGAAGCCCCTGGTACCGCCCATGGGGGTATATCCATCGAACCAATCTCAGGTTTATCTGGGTTATTCACGGTAGTGATGTGCGGACTCGTCTAGCCGTGTTCGCGATCTTGACGACCGATCATTTATTACGGTTGGAGAGGCCGTTTAGTGTTTGGCTGCTAAAGCCGCGTCGTTCTTCCCGCGTAAGGCGCTCAACATTTCCGCTAACTGTGATGATGCCACGTGGACCGGGCATCTTAAGCTTAATAGAAGTGTAATGCGGTACTACGTTGAAACAAGCGAACGCTGTTCTTCCGAGCAGCGCTTGATAGCCGCTTCGGAATGGAGCGATGTCGAAGGTTAACTTTTCACTTCGGAGGTTGTCGGGAGAACCGAATACAACCTCTAGTACTAGAGAGCCCATACAGCGGGCCTCTGGGCCTGGTATTACTCCTTTAAAGGTAGTATTGCTTTGGCTAATTCTTGTTGGGTCTATCCCCATTTTGCGCACTGTGTCTTGATATATCAGATTAAGACTACTGCCGCCGTCCATGAGGACTCGGGTGAGATGGTATCCGTTGATTATTGGGTCAAGCACCAAGGCAGCCAATTGTTGGTGTACTAGAGTAGGGGTACCCTAGTATCCCGAACTTGTGCCTGAGCGATCATGACACCCGCGGCAAGGCTTGCGGGTGACGCCAAGGTCCTCAGTAGTTCCGTTGGAGCCATTCAAGAACAAAGTATTCAAGCCAAGGAGACAAGGCCCGGCAAGAGGAGCTTGCGGGAAGGCCGCAAGGCACCTAGGAGACAAGGCCCGACAAGAGGAGCTTGCGGGAAGGCCGGTGGCGACAAGCTTCGGACGCGACAAGTCAACAACGCGGCAGGGCACTTGCATGACGAGCTACCACTCTTTCTCGCTCGGCACATCCACCAGCGTGTGCATACAGGACCTTTCGGTAGCGGCGTGGCAGAAGGCTGTCTTGACCCGGTGAGCAGCGGTGATGTGGCGGCTGACAAGATTGCCATCGTGGCAAGCGGTGGCGCCCAGACGGTCCTGGTTTGCCTTTGTTTGGCGGCGTGAGCGGGCATTTAATGCCTTTGTCCCTGCCGTCGGGTTAGGTATGATACCTTGTACAAGTAGTTGTACCAACGCATTCCTTTTCCATTTTGCCCTTGTCTACGTTGCCACCTGTCGGTGACCCCTTGAGCCTATAAAAGGAGGCCCATGCGCAACGTAGAGGGGGGTTCGAAAGGCTCGTTAGCAGCTGGTGTGTACTGTAGCACTTAGCGCTCCCTAGCAAGAACTCAATACACTCAAACATGCAGCAGTAGGAGTGTTATCTCTCCGGAGAGCTCCGAAGCTGGGTAATCTGCTCGTGTGCTTCGCCTCGATCTGCTCTTCGTGCGACCTCCGCCCCCCGCCGAACCGAAAGGGGCTCGGTCCGCCGGTCCCATAGGTGTTTGTGGGCCAGATCAGCTTCCCCGACATCTTTGGCGCGCCAGGTAGGGGGCGTCGAGGTTGTGTGAACCTGGTCCAGCGTTCACACGAGTAAGATCTTCGTTTTCTTCATCAACATGCCACGAAGAAGAAGGCTTGGCGGACGAGCCAAATCACGTCGATCCCACCACCACGGAGCAAATGGGTGGTGGGGTGAACACAACGAAAAACGAGGCGTCGGCGAGGGAGCCCGCAGCGCTGCCAAGTCCAAGGACAAGGCTACGCAGACCTCGGCTTCCGTACATGCACGCGTCCATCTCGGGAGCGGGACCGGCAGCGTCATGGTATTCACGGTACCATCGCTCGTTGGACCAAAGATCAAGCTGGTGGATCTCGGGGCCCTCAAGACCAGCGTGCCGCCAACATCTTGCGCACGGCGAAACGCGATCGCTGGGCGGGATCTGCTCCTTCTAACATAGTTGAAGTCGAGCATATCCGCTCCTGCACCGTTCAGCCACTGCCACCCACCACTCCAGCGAAGCTTTGGCGAGAGCTCAAGCTGCTCTTAGATTACCCTCCAACAGCCGACAAGGTTGATGAATGGAGGCCACCATCGAGTCTCATCGGCTTTGCCAGCGACCTCCCGGCAGCCGAGTACAAGCGCTGCAGCGGCCGGACCGCCAAGCACGAGCGGTGGCGGCAGAGACGGTGGGGGTGCAACCACCATGCACTCTCCACCTCGAAGGCCAAGATCGCCAACTCGTCGGATCCACCTCGGCGGCGACTCCACCGCATCATCAGATCCGCGAGCTCGTCGCGATCAGCACCAAGTTCTTCACGAGCGACAACAAGAAGGCCTTCGAACTTCGCGCCGGCGCCGAAGCAGCGGCGTCAATCCGACCAGCGGCTGGGCCCTCTGTCGACATGCATGCGCCCGAGAAACAGAGCGACTTGCCGTCTGTGATGAGTTGCCCTGCGGTCACTCGTGAGCTGCGGCAAGTCGATGGCCCGGCAAGAAGAATTTCAAGCGAGGCGTGCGAGAGAAATGCGGCGGCAAGGCGCATCCGTCGAGTTCCTCGGCATCTACACCATTGCGGTGCAAGCTACGAAGCGAGATGACAAGATTCGGCCAACTACTTCCGGCGGTACTCAAGCCCAATGTCGAGATCTGGCTCATGCACTTGCGGACAACTCCATATCCTCTTGGCGGATCTATGCCATCGGTTTGTCGGCGCCTTCACGGTGACCACAAGCCTCATAGCCAAGAAGCGATCTTCATTTACTCGCGAAGGAAGGAGAGCCCCTGCGCAAGTACATTGAGAGATTCAGCCGTGTACGGCACAACATCCCGGATGTCCACCACCGCGGTAATCAGCGCGTTCCATCGAGCGTCTGGCCCCGTAGATCGCGGGAGGAGATGGCGATGTGCAAGATCAGAGGCGTCGATGAGCTATATGCCCTGGCCGACAAGTGTGCGTCTTTGAGGAAGGAGGAGACTCCCGGAGAGAATCTGAAGCAGCAGGATCGATAGTGAGGGTCCGCCCGGCAAGGAAAAGCCGTGACGGAACAATAGGAAGAAGAAAGGCAAAGATGTGCTAGTTGTTGAGCAGTCCGAAGCAGCGGAGGTGGCGCCAAGAAAGCCAAAGTTGGTAGCTCCGGCAAGGAGGTTGCCGCTGGCGTAACTGCCGAGCTGTGCCGGTCGCCGACAAAGCAGGGGCGGCTCCAACAAGCGATCTTGCAAGATCCACCGCACCAAAGGTCATGACCTCGAGGCTGCAAGAAGGTTGTAACATCCCAAATTTTCAATTTGGAATGTTATACATTAGATCATCATGCATATCATATTTTCTTGCATTTTGTTGATCCTAGAAATTTCACGCAACTCAAGGACCCTCGGAGAAGTTGGAGATTCGAAATTTTCGTATTTGAGTTCTCTCAAAACTATGAAAAGAGGATCATTGGATTTATTTATTTTATCTTCAAATATTTTTCCAATATCAAAAATAAGAGAGGAATAATATGACTTTCCCAAAATTTAGGAAAAATGAAGATTTAATAAATAAATCAAATTTTGGATTTTTCTCGGAGTTTATTTGCCTTAGGGAAAAATCGTGTTTTCAAAAATTGCATTTTAGGCCCGTGTTAAAGTTCATTTTGTTAGACTCATTTTTAGGAGTCGGGGAAAGTTACTTTATTAATTTTGGAGTTCGTTTAGATTTTTTCTCTGTATTTTTTTTGCTGTGAAACCGTTTTAAAAAACACTCGGCCTTGGGCCAAAGGCCCAAGCCGTAAGCTCCACCGGCCGACCAGGAGGCCAACTCCATCGCCCTTGCGCCGCAGGCGCCGAGAGCCGCCGCTTCCTTTTCCAATCCTAGTAGGACCCTTGTCCTACTTCCGTTTATTCGTGTTTGTTTCTAGATCTTTTCCCTCTTGTTTCCTAATCCTAGTCTATTTCTTGTCCCCTACCCCAAGCAAAACCCTCCCTCCCCAATATAAATACCCAAGCACCCCCCTCTAACACATCAAACCAACACCTCTCCTCTCTCCTCCTGTGGACAGCCTGGCAACACCGCCCGCCCTCCCCCCGCCCGCCGCCGCCCCACCGCCGCCGCCGCCCGCCGCCTTGCGGAGCCCCTCGCCTCTTGAGGTACTAGCCCAGCGCGCGTCACCTTTTCTTTTCCTCGGTTCGGTTTTTGTAAATCGTTCGATTTCCGTTCAGTTTTCTAGATCGGTTTTTGTTTGGTTTCTTTCGAAACCCTAGATCGTTTTTCTCGCGGTTTTTCTTTCGGTTTTGTTTAGCAAGCGTTAGCGGACCGTTCGTCCTAACGAGCGTGATCACCAGTTTGCTTGGTTAATGAGCGTCCGTTCGTTCAACCGTTCGTCGTTTTCTTTCTCGCCGGTTTATTCCGCTATTTTTCGATAGCGATTTGAGATCCGATTTTCTTTCTAGTCTATCTTCTCGCTCGTTTATCGGAATCAGGTGATTCAAGCGCTGGAGTTTCGTTTGAAACCGCCGTTCCGACTAATCAACAAACAAAGTTTTGCTACTGTAAAATTTGACTTAGTTTCAACTTGCTAGAACCGAGTTGTTTTCTTTCGTCGTTTGACTTTCGTTGCTTTATTTGATTCGATTCTTTTTGCAACCAGGGTTCTTAAGTTGAACTTTCTGGTTAGATCTTTTATTCAAGATTTACCGTGCATTAGATGAGTACTTATTGTATGCTTGTTGTTTGTCTGCGATAGATCACCGGTCGCCGCTTGTTACTTGAATCTCTAGGTTTGCGGATCATCGACAAGGCAAGTAACACTTGATCATACCTTTACTACTACCCAGTTTTATGCATTAGATCAATCCTCAAACACTTGCATGATTAGGATCTAATTAAATTGTGGGATGGGAAGTAGATTGAGGTAGTACCTATTACTGTTTTACTTATGAAACCTTTGGGAGTTACTTCTCGTTTGCTTATTATGCCATGCTATGCTAGTAGGCGTGGATTGGGTGAGTGATATCCATGACGGATGTGAGATTGTTAAATTAATGGTTTATCTAAGGTGGCAACTTAAATACACATCGGGTGGATTGAGGCACTGGTTTCTATCGAGGACTTGCCTGTATTTTTTGGACCGCCACCCGGGCTCAAAGGGATCATAAGATAATTCATACTAGTAACTTCGTGTGCAGCCACAAGCCATTATGGGCTCTGGCATAGTTGACTAAGTCGTGCGAACTCTTATAGTGGTGGACTAGCAGATGTAGGGGATGTAGGTGTGCGGTCCACCCATCGTAAGGTGCTAAGCGCTTACGAAAGACTATGTCTCGGTCATCCGTTTCTCAAACACCATGTAGTCACGAGAAACCAAGCGGAGGCGATCGAGTCTTGTGGGGAAAAGTCGCAAACCTCTGCGAGTGTATAAACTAATCATGATTAGCCGTGTCCCGGTTATGGACATCTTGAGTATCTAGTACTTGAATATCATGTGAATCTCAACATGTTACTCTAATTAATATTGTTGGGTTTTTAATGAGTACTTTTAATTGGGATTGAGGATCTGTCAACCATTCTCAATGTTTAACAACCACCATGATAGTTAAACAAATTTATTCCTTTGCAGTAGGGAAAAACGGCTTTATGCAAAGCTGTAACCGTAGAGCTTTTCCACCAGCCACATATGCATGTAGTACAGGCTTATCATTCATTATTCTCTATGTGTTACATTGCGGCATATTCCATGTCTGACCCGTTTCGGGCTGCAACTTTCATGTTGAAGACTTTTGAACGACAGTAAGGTGCTTTTAGGTCGTGGTTCTATACTCGATGATGCATTTGGAGTTGATGGACTCACTTATCTTCCAAGTCTTCGCTGTTATCGTTATTAGATGGCCTTAAGCCATGATTATTGTAATAAGTCCTCTTTTGAGCAGCGATGTAATAAGTGTGTGATTGCTACTCTGTTATAAATCCTTGAAATCTTGTGTGGTGTCGGCATTCTTGATCGAGGGATGACACGAACACGAGACTTGATCCATTGGTCGGTCGCTCTGAGAGATAGTATCGAGCACTACGCTAACTATAGGACCACGACCACTAAGTTAAAGCCATAGATCACTACTCTCTTCCCATTTTCTAACTCCTCATCTTTTCTACTCTTTTAGGATGAAGGGCCGAAGATCAAATCGCCCAACCGGATGAAGGCACACCTTTTGGATTTCACTTGAAGGAAGTCACCAAGTACACGAACATTGGACTACCAAGCTTCACGGGACTTTCAAGCGCCACTCTGCTGAAGAGGAATTTGGAAGATTCAAGCTCACGTTAAGGAAGGACATTCGCCCCAATCACCAAGCCTATAGATAGTGTTTTCGGTGCACCAACCTGGAGTGCAGGAAAGAGCATGGCAGCTCATATCACCATGGGGCGCATTGGAGAAGTTTATCAAGAAGACCTCAAGGACACTATCTACCAGATTTGCGGACGCGGAATGAACAATGGGAGATAGTCGGCACCAAGAAGGACAGATCCATTGCAGCTTTCATCCGGGAGTTAAACCAGCACATTCGGCGCCGGGAGAACCGGATGTGCAATGATATGATAGAGTTGAAGAATGCAAAGGAAGGATCATCGAACTTGAAGGAGAACTAAAGTCTACGTAAGGACTACATGGGCGAGATCGTAGGCTGTAGCAAGACACAATAACGATCTTAAGTATGAGATTGAAGAACTCAAGAAGAAATTGGCGCTCAAGAATGAAGACAAGTCGTCGGCTGTCCGAGCAACTACATCATCATCGGCGACACCGATTCGGATCCAAGTGAACCCGACTTTGAAGGCGAAGCTGGAGCAGACATCATGGAGTCTTCCACGGTTCAAATTAGTAGATGACCCCACATATTAGTAGTATTACCTCCATGTAAACATTATAGTACCGCACTTTTGCGATAGTTAGATCGTTGTAAGCCCTTTGTTTGAATTGAATGAAGTGATTTTGTGTGCATTTGCTCATATACATTTGGGTAGTGTTTTCTCCTTAGACCTCACTCTATTCTTAATTTCTCATCTTTTCTAAACCCATCGGATGCCTCGAGGCGCGACCCGGGTTTGTTTTCCCTCGAGAGATCACCCAGTTGATTCAGCGGTAGAACACTTTGATCCAAACATTGATACAGAACCAAGGCAACAACAACAACAACAACAACAACCACCACCACCACCACTGCGGATCACTTGACTCGTTTCCTTAGGCTGAATCCGCGGTGTTTTCTAATAACACCGAGCCGATAGTAGCAGATGATTGGCTCCGTAAGATAGGGAGGAGTTGACCACTGCGGGATGTACAGATGGAGAAAAGGTGAAGTTGCTGCACACCAACTTGAAGGACCCTTGGCGGCATGGTGGGAAAATTTTACAGCCACTTACCACATGTGAACCATCACATGGGATCAGTTTCAACAAGCTTTCCGCACCTCCCATGTCTCACGGGGCTATGGCCATGAAGAAGCGTGAGAGTATGTGGCGAGAAAGGATGTTGTTCAAGTGGATGATTTTAGTAAGTTAGCACGTTATGGGATAGCGTTGCTACGGATCGACTAAGCGGAGAAGTTTGAATCATTGAATGATGAGTTAAGCATGCAGTTGATGGTGAGTTTCAACAACTATGGATTGGGCGTGCCCTCATGTATGAAGGAAACAGCGACAAATTGAGAACGCAAGAGGAAGTAAGGCGATAACTTTGCTACCCTAGCGACAACCGGAAGGAAGGAAGGATTAGGTATGTATCGCGACATGGACCAAATAGGAATCAAGTAAATTCCTTATCGAGGGTGTAGTGCGGGAAGAAGTGCCGATGGTGAAGGATTACCTGATGTATTTCACGAGGAATTGGCGGGAATGCCACGGATAGAGACATTGAGTTTTGATTGAGCTGTTGCGAGGAACAGGCCCGATATCGGCGACCATACGGGATGCCCTTACAGGATTTGGCGGAAATCAAGAAGCAGATTAAGGAGCTATTGGATAAAGGTTTTATCGCCCAAGTTCTTCGCCTTGGGGATCACCAGTACTTCTAGTGGAGAAGAAGGATGGATCGTTCAGGATGGTTGTTGATTATCGTGGGTTGAATGAAGTAACAATCAAGAACAAGTACCCACTACCAATGATAAATGATCTGTTTGATCGTTTGCAAGGAGCTAAAGTGTTTTCCAAGATCGATTTGCGATCGGGGTACCATCGATTGAAGATTCGAGGCGGGACATACCTAAGACAGCATTTACCACGAGATATGGACTGTATGAATATACCGTTATGTCATTTGGACTGACTAACAGCGCCAGCCTATTTCATGAACCCGATGAACAAAGTGTTTATGGAGTTTTTGGATAAGTTAAATCGTGGTGTTCATAGATGATATTTTGGTTTTCTCGAAGAATGAAGAAGAACATAAGGAACATTTGCGATTGGTTTGGAGAAGCTAAGGGAACATCGGTTATATGCCAAGTTCAGCAAATGTGAGTTTTGGCTAAAGGAAGTTGGATTTCTTGGACATGTTATATCCGGAGAAGGATAGCAGTTGACCCCACAAAGGTTGAGACCGTAACCAAATGGGAAGCACCAGCGACAGTTGGAGAGATCGAGTTTTCTTGGACTCGCGAGGATACTACGAAGATTCATTGAGAATTTCTCAAGGATTGCAAAGCCTATGAAGGAGTTGTTGAAGAAGGATACCAAGTTCATATGGGTGAGGATTGTGAGGCAAGTTTTCAGGAGTTGAAGAAAAGATTGGTTACCTCACCGGTGTTAATTTTGCGGATCGGACCAAGGATTATGAGGTGTATTGCGGCGCTTCACGTCGAGGACTTGGAGCAGTGCTTATGCAGGAAGGAAGAGTTGTTTCGTATGCTTCCGACAACTGAAACCTCATGAATTAAATTATGCCACACATGATTTGGAGTTAGCAGCCGTTGTGCATGCATTGAAGACATGGAGACATTTCCTCATTGGAAATCATTGTGAGGTGTACACGGATCACAAGAGTTTGAAGTACATCTTCACTTGAAGAATTAAATCTCGAGACGGAGGAGATGGTTGGAGCTTATTAAGGATTATGATATGAGATTGCATTATCACCGGGAAGGCTAACGTTGTAGCGAGCGCATTGAGCCGTAAGAGCCACGTCAATACACTAATGATGGGAGGAATACCCAAGGAGTTAGCGAAGACCTTGAGAGCTATGTTTGGAAATAGTTCGAGAGGCTACGTAGCAGCATTGGAGATTCAGTCTACCTTGATGGATAAAATCAGGGAAGCTCGAAAAGGACAAAGAGATTGCGGATATAAAGAAGAAAATGGCGAAGGAAAAGCAAAGGGATTTCGTGAGGATGAGCACGATACCCTATGGTTTGAGGACCGTGTGTATGTGCCAAATGACCGGAGATCGGAAGTTGATTTTGCAAGAAGCACATGATTCACCCTATTCGATTCACCGAAATACCAAGATGTATTTGGATTTGAAGGAAGCGTTACGGTGGACGGAATGAAGAAGGATATCGCGGAGTATGTAGCAGTTTGCGATGTATGTCGAAGAGTGAAGGAAGAACATCGAAGCCGGCAGGATTGTTGCAGCCATTGCCAATACCGAATGGAAGTGGGATAAACTAGGCATGGATTTCATCACGGGTTTGCCAAAGACTCGTTCAGGCTATGATTCGATTTGGGTTATAGTCGACCGCTTGCGAAGGTAGCGCATTTCATTCGATCAAGACTACCTATAGCAGTGCTAAGTTGGCAAAGATATACATGACCAGAATTGTGTGTTTGCGGAGTTCGAGGAGTATCGTATCAGATAGAGGAACTCAATTTACCTCAAAGTTTTGGAATCAGTTGCATGAAACGTTAGGAACCAGGCTAGAATTCAGTACAGCTTTTCACCCACAGACAGATGGACAGACTGAGAGAGTCAATCAGATTTTGGAGGATATGCTGAGAGCTTGTGCACTAGACTATGGATCTAGTTGGGACGATAACTTGCCGTATGCTGAATTTTCTTATAACAACAGTTACCAAACCAGCTTGAAGATGGCACCTTCGAAGCTTTATGCGGAAGGAGTGTGAGGACACCGTTATCATGGGGCGAAGTTGGAGACCGTCGGTTGTTTGGACCAGATTTGATTAAGGAGTGCGAGCGAAGGTTAAGTTGATTCGCGATAGGCTCAAGGTAGCCCAGTCAAGACAGAAAAGCTATGCGGATTCAAAATGCAAAGCGATAGAATATGAAGTTGGAGCGAGTTTATCTTAGAGTATCCCCACTTGAGGAGTTAAGCGATTTGGAGTTAAAGGAAAATTAGCACCACGTTTAGTTGGACCATATAGGATCTTACAGCGCATGGGAGAAGTTGCTTATAAGCTGGAATTACGGAAGGACTGTTAGGAGTTCATGATGTGTTCCATGTTTCTCGGTGAAGAAATGTCACGCCGAGATGGCGGAAGTACCGCTAAGAATCTGATGCCACTTGAAGCAATTCAGTTGAAGGATGATTTAACATATGAGGAGAAACCGGTCAGGATTCTCGAATATGCCAGTGAGTTACTCACAGCAAGGTTATCAAGTTTTGCAAGGTTCGATTGGAGCCACCACTCACGAGGATGAAGCCACACAGGAAAGAAGAAGATTTGCTCAAGACCACCCTCACCTATTTTCTAGCCAACCCGAATCTCGGCGAGATTCATCTTAAGGGGTAGGTTTGTAACATCCCAAATTTTCAATTTGGAATGTTATACATTAGATCATCATGCATATCATATTTTCTTGCATTTTGTTGATCCTAGAAATTTCACGCAACTCAAGGACCCTCGGAGAGAGTTGGAGATTTGAAATTTTAGTATTTGAGTTCTCTCAAAACTATGAAAAGAGGATCATTGGATTTATTTATTTTATCTTCAAATATTTTTCCAATATCAAAAATAAGAGAGAATAATATGACTTTCCCAAAATTTAGGAAAAATGAAGATTTAATAAATAAATCAAATTTTGGATTTTCTCGGAGTTTATTTGCCTTAGGGAAAATCGTGTTTTCAAAAATTGCATTTTGGCCCGTGTTAAAGTTCATTTTGTTAGACTCATTTTTAGGAGTCGGGAAAGTTACTTTATTAATTTTGGAGTTCGTTTAGATTTTTTTCTCTGTATTTTCTCTTGTGAAACCGTTTTAAAAAAAACCTCGGCGCCTTGGGCCAAAGGCCCAAGCCGTAAACCACCGGCGGCCGGAGGCCAAGGCCATCGCCAGCAGCGCGAGCGCGCCGAGGAGAACCGCCGCTTCCTTTTCAATCCTAGTAGGACTCTTGTCCTACTTCCGTTTATTCGTGTTTGTTTCTAGATCTTTTCCCTCTTGTTTCCTAATCCTAGTCTATTTCTTGTCCCCTACCCCAAGCAAAACCCTCCCTCCCCAATATAAATACCCAAGCACCCCCCCTCTAACACATCAAACCAACACCTCTCTCTCTCTCCTCCTTGGCAGCAACCAGCCGCCCTCACGCCGCCCCCCCCCGCGCCGCCCGCCAAGTGCCGCCGCCGAGCCGCCCCTCGCCTCGCTTCTTGAGGTACTAGCCCAGCGCCGCGTCACCTTTTCTTTTCCTCGGTTCGGTTTTTAAGTAAATCGTTCCGGTTTCGTTCAGTTTTCTAGATCGGTTTTTGTTTGGTTTTCTTTCGAAACCCTAGATCAGTTTTTCTCGCGTTTTTCTTTCGGTTTTGTTTAGCTAAGCGTTCGCGGACCGTTCGTCCTATGAGCGTGATCACCAGTTTGCCGGTTAATGAGCGTCCGTTCGTTCAACCGTTAAATCGTTTTCTTTCTCGCCGGTTTATTCCGCTATTTTTCTGATAGCGATTTCAGATCCGATTTTCTTTCTAGTCTATCTTCTCGCTCGTTTATCGGAATCAGGTGATTCAAGCGCCTGGAGTTTCGTCTCGAAACCGCCGTTCCGACTAATCAACTTAAACAAAGTTTTGCTACTGTAAAATTTGACTTAGTTTCAACTTGCTAGAACCGAGTTGTTTTCTTTCGTCGTTTGACTTTCGTTGCTTTATTTGATTCGATTCTTTTTGCAACCAGGGTTCTTAAGTTGAACTTTCTGGTTAGATCTTTTATTCGAGATTTACCCGTGCATTAGATGAGTACTTATTGTATGCTTGTTGTTTGTCTGCGATAGATCACCCGGTCGCCGCTTGTTACTTGAATCTCTAGGTTTCGGATCATCGACAAGGCAAGTAACACTTGATCATACCTTTACTACTACCCAGTTTTATGCATTAGATCAATCCTCAAACACTTGCATGATTAGGATCTAATTAAATTGTGGGATGGGAAGTAGATTGAGTAGTACCTATTACCTGTTTTACTTATGAAACCTTTGGGAGTTACTTCTACGTTTGCTTATTATGCCATGCTATGCTAGTAGGCGTGGATTGGGTGAGTGATATCCATGACAGATGTGAGATTGTTAAATTAATGGTTTATCTAAGGTGGCAACAAATACACATCTGGGTGGATTGAGGCACCTGGTTTCTATCGAGGACTTGCTGTATTTCTTGGACCGCCACCCAGGCTCAAAGGGATCATAAGATAATTCATACTAGTAACTTCGTGTGCAGCCACAAGCCATTATGGGCTCTGGCATAGTTGACTAAGTCGTGCGAACTCTTATAGTGGTGGACTAGCAGATGTAGGGGATGTAGGTGTACGGTCCACCCATCGTAAGGTGCTAAGCGCACGAAAGACTATGTCTCGGTCATCCGTTTCTCAAACACCATGTAGTCACGAGAAACCAAGCGGAGGCGATCGAGTCTTGTGGGGAAAAGTCGCAAACCTCTGCGAGTGTATAAACTAATCATGATTAGCCGTGTCCCGGTTATGGACATCTTGAGTATCTAGTACTTGAATATCATGTGAATCTCAACATGTTACTCTAATTAATATTGTTGGGTTTTAATGAGTACTTTTAATTGGGATTGAGGATCTTGTCAACCATTCTCAATGTTTAACAACCACCATGATAGTTAAACAAATTTATTCCTTTGCGATAGGGAAAAACTGGCTTTATGCAAAAGCTGTAACCGTAGAGCTTTCCACCAGCCACATATGCATGTAGTACAGGCTTATCATTCATTATTCTCTATGTGTTACATTGCGGCATATTCCATGTCTTGACCCGTTTTGGGCTGCAACTTTCATGTTGCGAGACTTTTGAACGACAGTAAGGTGCTTTAGGTGGTGGTTCTATACTCGGTGATGCGGCTGGAGTTGATGGACTCACTTATCTTCCAAGTCTTCGCTGTTATCGTTATTAGATGGCCTTAAGCCATATTATTGTAATAAGTCCTCTTTTGGACAAGCGATGTAATAAGTGTGTGATTGCTACTCTGTTATAAATCCTTGAAATCTTGTGTGGTGTCGGCATTCTTGATCCGAGGATGACACGAACACGAGACTTGATCCATTCGAATTCGGTCGCTACGGCTGAAATCTGACGTAGTAGCGACAAGGAGAAGGCCGAGGAAGGTCTTTGGAGGCCGCCAGAAAGCGCCCTCGGCAGGGAGGGGCCAGCGGCGGCAAGGCCAAGCAGCGGCAAGGAGAGGTTTCACCAACTATCCGCAACCTCAAGGTCACTAAGATGCTAGTTGTGGCGGGGCGGCTTGAACCTGATCTCCTCCGCGGTGCTCGAAACTCCAGATCCACGATGGCGAGCTCGAAGAGACCGGCACATTCAAGAATCAATCCGAGGAAGGAGCAAGCCAAAGGAAAGATCACGTTGCGGTGACGTTTGGCAGCGAGTTGAACTTCGGGGTGAGAGGGTCACTTTTGGCGTTGCTGATTTTCCATTGCCTTACAATGGGATACTTGGCCGTCCGGCACTTCGCCAAATTCATGGCAGCCTCTCATTATGCATACAACATGCTCAAGATGCCGGGCCGATAAGTGTCATTTCTGTCCACAGGGGACAAGAAGGATGCTCTTATCTGCGCCGACAAGATCTACGAGGGAAGCAGCAGGCGCAACAGATCTGAAGTCACTTTCGTTGAAGCTCCGGGGAAGAAGAAGACCAAGTCCGGCAAGAGCTCGATGCCCCTCCGGCAGCGCACCTCCTCGGTGCTGCGCTACCGTCGAGGCGCACCTTGAGCTCCACCGGCAAGTACAAGAAAGCGATGGCAGCTCCACGAGAGACCAAGAAGGTGTCGCCAAGGAGGCGGCACTGGTGGTACCTTCACCATCGGTGCCACTCTCGACCCTAAATAGGAAAGCGGCGCTCGTTGCTTTCTGCGGCGACGTCGGCGTGTTTGCATGGCAACCGTCGACATCCCGGTGTTCCCGGGAAGTAATTGAGCACGACCTTGCCGTCTGTCCTCATCTGCGGCCCGTCAAGCGAAAGTCGAAGCGAGCGTTGGGCGCCAAGAGTTCATCGCGAGAAGAGATCAAGAAATTGGAAGCGGCAGGCCTTGTCGGAGGTGCTCCATCCTCGTGGTTGGCCAATCCTGTAGTCGTGCGTAAGGCAAAGCGGAAAATGGAGGCTTTGTATCGACTTTACCGATGTTAATAAAGCTTGTCCCAAAGACCCATTTCCTTGCGGCGCATCGATCGATTGTTGACTCCACGGCGGATGTGATTTGCTTTCATTTCTTGATGCATACTCGAGATACCATCAGATCTTCATGGCAAAGAGGATGAGAGAAGACGCATTCATCACCCCATGTGGCACATCTTGTTTAAATCGGATGCCTTTCGGATTAAAGAATGCTGGTTCAACATTTGCAAGAGTAGTCCATGGCGCTTTTGAGCCACAAATGCACAAAAATGTGGAAGCCTACATGGATGACATAGTGGTCAAGAAAGCAAGGACAAGGCGACTCGATTCAAGATTTAGAGCGAAACCTTTGCAAATCTCATAAGATCAACCTCAAGCTCAACCCGAGAAGTGCGTCTTTGGAGTCCCCTCGGCAAGCTTCTCGGGTTCTTCATCTCAGCGAGGAACTGAAGCCAATCCCGACAAAATCAAGGCCATCGAGCAGATTGAAGCACCGAAGCGCGTCAAGGATGTCGAAGACTTGCGGTTCGCGTAGCTGCTCTCAGCGAGGTTTATCTCTAGGTCTCTTGGCATACTGCCATTTTCAAAATAGTGAAAAAGGCAGGTCAATGAAAATGGATTCGGAGCGGAGCTGCTGCTGCAGAGACTTAAAGAGTACATGTCCTCCACTCCAACACTTGTCGCACCTAAGCCACAAGAAGTTGTTGCTATATAGCGGCAACCAATCAAGTGGTTAGTGTTGCGTTAGTAGCGGAGAGGGAGGCGGATGATGAGCTACCAACCCGGCGGATGCATCCAGCGACAAGCAAAGCACTTCACCGGCAAGCTCTGGTCCCGACAAGGATGGATCTGCTTGTGACGTGTGAGAAGATACAAAAAGGATGGTGCAGCGCCCGGTTTACTTTGTCGGTTCCCTTGCGGGGGCTAGGTCAAAGGTACTACGGTGTGCGAAATTGCTTTTCGGCCTTCTCATGGCCTCGAAAGCTCGCCATTACTTCCAAGCACATGAGATCACAGTTGTCACTCGCTTTCCGCTGAAAAGGATCTTGCAAAATCTAGAAGCGACAGGGGATTGTCGGTGGGTATTTGGAACTATCAAGCTTTGGCCTCAAGTTTGAGAGCACCTCAACTATCAAAAGCGAGCATTGGCAGAATTCATAGCGGAGTGGACACCAACACAAGATGAAGAAATTCAGAAACATGCATCCCGTCAAGGAAGCAAGCAAAGAGTGGCTGATGTACTTTGATGGTGCCTTCTCGCTGCAAAGGCGCCCGGTGCGCGGCGTGCTTGTCGCACCACGGAGAGCACCTCAAGTACATAGTCGGATGCACTTTCCCAAGGAGCAAGCAACAAACAATACATCGAGTATGAAGGTTTGCTTGCTGTCTCGAGATGCAGCAGACCTTGGGATCAAGAAGCTCATTATCGGGGTGACTCACGACTTGTCCGCCAAGTGAACAAGGATTATCGAGTCCGTTGATGGAAGCCTATGTTGATGAAGTGAGAAAGCTAGAAGAGCACTTTGGCGGCCTCTGGATGGAATATGTTCCAAGAGCGAGAACGACATTGCGATGGCTTTGTCAAAGTCGCGCGCCTCAAGTTACACAATGGAACCAGGGATCTTTGTGCTTAAGCTGACTCAACCGTCATGCGCCATCAATGGACAGAACAAGAAGAGGAAGTTGATTTCGGTGACTATTTTCGGCGAGAGCTCCCGAGGCCGCCGCCAAGAAGGTTCCCAAGATCAACACCAAGAGTCTTGAGGGCGATCTGCTCCGACAAGCCCGAGGTTTGTTTCGTTGAAGCGAGCGCTCCCGACAAGTTTTGCTCCGGCAAGCTTGCGGGAATGTCAACTCGGCTGAGCGCGAGTTCTCGCCGTGAAGCGGATGTTCCGCAGCAGCGAGATATGCCTTTAGTCCTTGTTGTCGAGCCGCAAGCTCCGGCATGGGCACGACAGATTGTCCATTTCCTTGAGCGAGAGAACTTCCGAAGAACAAGAAGAAGCGGAAAGAGTAGCCCGGCGGTCAAGTATGTACCGGTTTGTCGACAACACCATGCTGAAGAAGACTTAACGGCGTGAAATTGAAGTGTATTCACGGGAAGATGGGCGAAAAGCTGTTGGCGGAGATACATGGAGCATATGTGGTCACCACATTGGCGCAAAAGCACTTGCCGGCAAAGCGTTCGGCAAGGTTTCTTTTGGCCGACAGCCCTCCGGGATGCAACTGCACAAGTAACCAAGTGTGAAGCGTGCGGTTCCATTCCAAACGGATACACCAGCCAGCTCAAGCTCTCCGGGCGATCCCTTTATCACGGCCATTTTTGATGCAGGGGCTCGACATCCTCGGCCCCTTCCCCGAGCTGTCGGGGCTTTGAGTACTTATGCGTTGCAATCGACAAGTTCACAAAGTGGCGGAAGTGGAACCGATGAGGAAGGTGGCAACCGGATCGGCGATCAAGTTCTTGGTCGATTGTTTGCGTTTGAGTTCCTAACGGGATCATCACCGACAAGCACGCATATTCGAGCCGCACCTTCATGCGATCGTCCAAGATCTTGGCGCCAAGGTTGCTTAACTTACATTGCTCATCCGAAATGCGATCAAGCGGAAGGGCAAATCTTGAAGTGCTGCGGGGTCAAGACCAGGACTTCGACGAGGCTGCACAAGTCGGAAAAGCTGGATTGAGGAGCTGCGGTGGTTCTTTGGTCGATCGGGGCGGCGCCAAATCGAGCCCTGGCGAGACACCTTTCGCTCTAGTCTATGGAGCAAAGCAGTTCTCCCACGGAACTTCGTATCACGGGTCACCTCGAGTGCTCGCTTATGATGAGCTTGAGCAAGAGCAGCTGCGACAAGATGTCGCCTTGCTCCTTGAGGAGAGACCGTCTTGAGCTCTTTATGCGAGCTGCTCGATACCAGCAAGCTTTGCGCCGCTACCATAGCCCATAAAGTTAATGCGAGAAGTCTTGAGGAAAGGCGACCTTGTTCTTGGCGTGTTCAGTCCGCTAAAATTCCAACAAGTTGGCCTTGAAGTGGGAAGGCCCTTACCGGGTGAAGCGAGTCACTAGGCTGGCGCTGTCGCCTTGAGACCGAAGATGGCATTCAGTGAGCAACTCACGGAACATTGAGCATCTTCGTAAGTTTTACCCGTAAAAAGCGCGGTTGCGGAACCTGTTCGGCAACCACCTTTAATACAAGTCTTGCCGATGTTGCATGTAATCCTTTGTACAAAGTCGGGCGCAAACCCGGTGCATAAGTAAAGCTCATGTGCTTCGCACATCTTGTCAATTTCATGCTTTCTACTTTATTTTTGCATGCGTTATCTGACACTTTGTGCAGCACCTACCCCTGGTAAGCAATAACGAGCCATAAGGCTCCATATCATTACTTTATCTTCTTTCTCTTTCTCAAAGAAAGGAAGGTTCCCTCGCCGACAAGTTTGCCGGGGGGGAAGATAATGGTGTGGACCAAGCGTCACTCGAGGAAGTTTTGTCTTACCGGGAAGCAAACGACAGAAAAGCTAAGTTGCCAAAGTTTGAGCAATTAGTTTTAAATTTTTTAAGTTATTCTCCTCGAACGACCGTACTTTGTATGGAAAACCTGTGCACGGAGGAACCAACTCGTAGCTAGCCGCGCCCTTACTTTGTTTGAGTCCGCTCAACAACTTAAGTGAGCTGCGACTAGTTGCGACAAGGTTGCTTGTCGGTGGCAACCTTGCCAGAGAGGCTCTTGGCGTCCGCACTCAGCGCTTCGCGACCAGTGCCTCGCCGACAAGTTCCCTAAAAGCATAGGGTGAAAACATACAAAGGAAGGAATCAAGTAAAGGAAATAACATAGCTATCACTACCCAAAATAGAGTTATATTACAAGATAACATCGCAGCTCTAATGGATTGCTCTCATGACATGATCGTGCGACAAGGAAAAAATAAAGCAGGCGGCCTAATCTCGCGATCACCCTCAACCCTCTTGATCCGCTCACGCTGTCCACAATGGAGTGCGACAAGGGCCTTGGCGCTTCCACATCGACATCCGGCGGCAAGGACTTGAGGACGTTGGTGAGGTTGAGGCCT
The DNA here is from genome assembly GCA_021605205.1 of Aegilops longissima. NCBI lineage: Eukaryota > Viridiplantae > Streptophyta > Magnoliopsida > Poales > Poaceae > Aegilops > Aegilops longissima. The sequence goes on from JAHIAM010007048.1 coordinate 36,964, forward strand.
GGATTGCGGAAGGCCACCTTCGTCAACACCTTTTGAAGAGCTCCCGCGCAGATCTGGCGCGACTCGTCGGCCAGTTGCTTTGGGATCTCTTCCCGGAGTCGCTGGGGAGCCGTCACCATGCCTTTGAAGAACAAACTGAGCTTGGCGCTGGGTTGGAGGTACTCATCGGAGGAGTACCCGAGATCTACCTTCCCCAGCTCCACCAGCTCCTTGTCGATGGCTGCGGCAACATCCACAAGACCTTCGGTCCAGTGCTCCACGTTCTCCCTGAAGGTGTTACAGGCGGCGGCAGCACACTGTGACCAGCGCCTCGTCGGCCTTGATCTTCTCCTTCAAGGCCACCTCTTGCTCCTTGGCGCCGTCCAGCGCCTGAGTCAAGGTGGTCAGCTTCAACTCAAGATCTGCATTGGAGTCCTTGGCGGCGTTGAGCTCCTTGCTCCTCTCGGCGAGACGGCCCTGCATCTCACCAAGAGTGTAGGCGTCCTTCTCGCGCTCATGCTTGAAGTCGGCAAGCTTCTCGCCGCTCTCCTTCAGATTGGCCTCCAGCTGCGTCACTTCGTTTCCAACTCCTTCTTGGCGGCCTCGGCAGCTGCGGCGGCGTCCTTTGCTTCCTTGAGAGCCCGCCAAATGTACGCTCGCGCTGGCAAGATCCTCCTCGTGGCTGTCGAGATTGACCTTCCGCTGCGCCAACTTCGCCTTCCTGCTTGAGACAGCTTCTCGGCAGCAAGCCTTTGTTGCTCTTGACTTCAGCCTTCTCGAGAAGGAAGGCTTTGCGCTCCTCGGCGAGTTGCTCCGCTCCTTTGCGGGGCCGGAGAGCTTCTGATTGAGGCCGGAGCTCCTCCATGGCGCTTCTCGATGTCTGCTCCGCCTTGCGACAAGCGCTTCCGGATTCCAACTTGGCTTGTCGGGCGCGGTAGAAGCGGCGGCGCTTCGCGGCTGCTCCTCCTCGGACTTCGCCGCGCTGCTGCTTGCACGTCAACCAGCGTCAGCCGGCCAGCGGAGGCGAGCAGCTCTTCGTCAAAAATCTCTCCTTGACCGGGCGCCCTGGGCTCGGCGCCCGGGGAGCTTGATGAAACGCCATCACCGGCCTTGGATGGCGCCGGGCTGGGGCTCTCGAACTGATCTTTGCAGCGATGGCGGAGGGATCGGCGGTCGGTGTGGCGCTGGCGCTCCTGCGACCTCGGGGCCGTCGGTCGATCGCCGGACCCTCGCCGGCCTCTGCGGCAGCATCTTGGCAACCTCTTGGCGGTGGGCTCATCGGCGCCGGCTTCCTCTTTGGCGGCGGCGTCGTCGGCATTGCATGGCGTCCTCCTCGCCGATGACCTCGGTCTCCATTGGCTCTGCGGGAGATGGATCTGACGACCGAAAAAGGAAGTCAGGCAAATATTCAAAAAGAAAAAAAAGAAGATCAGAAGAACAAGAATACAAGGGAAGTTTTCAAGCGAGGAGATTACCTGTGCTAGGGTCTACATTCATGGTCTCCGCCGCCGGGGGATCGTTGGTGCTGCCCTTGCGGAGAAGCCTCCCTTGCGGGCGCTCCCTTGCGGGGAATCCTCCTTGGCGGTGTAGTCGAGGCGAGCGGCATGTCGGGGGCGGCTTGGGCACTCTGGTGAGGCTGCTCTGCTCCTACACAAATCAGCGATCGGATATCAGCCTGAAAAAGCACCCCATGCATGCTAACGGCAGGAAGTAAACCATATACTTACGCTCGGGGCTGCGGCTGGGGCTGCTTTGAGAAAAGTTGCCGCATCCGGCAAGATGGTCTCGGGGCGCCTCCTGCCGCCCTTGGTGGGTTCGTCCTCGATGACAATCACGGGGCCTTGGCTCTCTTCGGCGCTCTCGGGCCAGCGTCACGAAAAGGAAAGGGTTGAGTGAAGCAAGTCGAGATACAAGGCGAAGCAACAAATTGAAGAACTACAAGAACAACAAAAATCTTACTCTTCTTCTTCCTCGTCCGGAGCTGGCGCGAGAGATCAAATTATAGCTTGCCTCCGGTGCGGCGAAGCGGAAGAGTGGGTCCCTTGGCGCTTGGCGGGAAGCAGCGGTGATGTGCAGGAGGCCCGCTCCGATTCTTCTTGGCGGCGTGAGTGCTCCAGCAGCAGCACTTGCAGCGGTGGAAGCGCGTCCTGTGGCCATGACGGCTGTTAGCCCGTCTGCCGCCCCTTCGTCTCGGCCTTGCGGAGCGCCTTCTTTGGTGGCTGGGGCTCCGCTCGCGGCAAGCTGCTTGATGGTGGGGAGGCGCCCTCGGTGGCTCGCTTCGACTTCGGCTTCAGGCTCGGCAAGCTCCTCTCGCTTGGCAAACTCCCTTCGCTCGACAAGGCTTGCCGCCTCGGCTGCCTCTGCCTCCTCCCTTGTGAACCCGAACTGCGCCCATGGCAGCAGCTGCTGCCGCCTCTTCAACACAGTGGCGTCGCTGCATCTCGTCGTCGATGTGGTGTGCCATGGTGAGAGCCCCTACTGCTCGTCGGGCGGACGGCACTTCTACCAGGCTGTCAAAGAACTCCCTTACAGCGTCATCCGCAGGCTCTTGCCAGGTTGGGACAATTCCATCTGAGTCGCACAATGGCATCATTACGCGGATGCGGTTGAGCGAGAATTGTTACTGTGGACGACGCCCCTCGGAGCTTTGAACATCTCGGGATGATCGAGGATCGAGGCTTGAATAGCTCCAAGAGCATCGCGTCAAGTTCCAAGGCTGTGAAGTTGAAATTAAGGCCCAGACGCAGCCTCATGATATCTGCGCGTTTGAAACTCGGGCAGGTCTCCTCTCTCTCCTGCAAAGAAGCGTCTGTGGAAGAAAATCTCATAGCGGTGCCCTGATGAAACCCGGCAAGTCTAAAGCGAAGGATTCGGGTGTGGCAATCTTCAGCCTAGCATCTTCGGGGCCACGTTGCTCCAATCGTTGCAGCGCACTATTGGGGTTTGGCATTTGGCGGTAAAGGCTCGGGTTCTCCTCAACAATCAACACCAATCTGCCTCCATTCCTCCCACTTACTGCGGAGCTCTCCCTCGAGATAAGCGTCCTTCTTGCCAATCCTTGAGATCCAGCGATTCCTCCGGCAAGAGGTTCCCCTCTCTCAACTTCGGGGCATAAAGAAGTGGCGGAAAAGGGCTACGTTTGGATGGACTCCGACAAAGTTTTCGCGAGACATGTGCGAAAGCTGCCATGTCGAGACAGCATTGGGGTGAAGTCAAGGGCGGAACCGTAGGTGTTCATGATATCTGAGAAAAATTCAGAGAAGAAGCGGGCAGAGCCCGCAATAGAAAAAGCGAAGAAGGATACCCACTTGGAGCCAGTTCGGCGGCAGTGGGAGTACCGCCGTCGCGGATCTTCGCGTCTCCGTCGACTAGAAAGGTAGTAGTACTCCCTCGGCTCCCTCACGGCGGTGAGGGGAAAACCCCGCTCCTTCGCGATGCCGCAAGCGCTGCGCCTCGGCTGACTTCCGGCCTTCCCCTTGTCGGCTTTGAGACCATGGCGTAGGTGGTGGAGGAGCTTCGGGCGTGGTGATCTTTGGTGGCGATGAAGCGGAGCGTTGCTCTTTTTCAGCCTTAGGAAGAAGGGGGAGCAGCGGTGGTTTTCGAGATTGGACAAGCAAGCTGGCGGTGGGCGGACTGCCCTGTTTCCCCTTATAAAGAGGAGGGGCGGACGTTCGCTTTTCGAATAAAGAAACCCCACGATCTCTCCCACGACGCCGCATTCGACGCGTGCCGTTCGTGGAGGGCTTAGTAAGTCCGGGTGAGTTATGGCGTAACCCGGGCCCACGCGTGCCGTGCCTGTTTTGGGCTGGCCCAACAGCGCTTCGGCACCGTGTGTGGCCCGAGCCTGGAGCTCTGCCGGTGTACTAGAGTAGGGGTACCCTAGTATCCCGAACTTGTGCACGGGCAGTTACAACACCAGCAAGGCTTGTCGGAGTGACCGCCAAGGTCCTCGATGGTTCCGTTGGAGCCATTCAAGAACAAAGTATTCAAGCCAAGGAGACAAGGCCCGGCAAGAGGAGCTTGCGGAAGGCCACCTACGGCACCTAGGAGACAAGGCCCGGCAAGAGGAGCTTGCGGGAAAGGATGGCGACAAGCTTCGGACGCGACAAGTCAACAACAGCGGCGGGGCACTTGCGCGGCGAGCTACCACTCTTTTCCACGCTCCGGCACATCCACCAGCGTGTGCATGCAGGACCTTTCGGTAGCGTGGCAGCAAGAGCTGTCTTGACCAGCGGAACCGGTGATGTGCGGCGCTGACAAGATTGCCATCGTGGCGGCGGTGGCACCACAGCGGTCCCTGTTTACCTTTGTTTGGGCGGCGTGAGCGGGCATTTAATGCCTTTGTCCCCTGCCGTCGTGGTTAGGTATGATACAACTGTACAAGTAGTTGTACCAACCGCATTCCTTTTCCATTTTGCCCTTGTCTACGTTGCCACTGTCGGTGACCCTTGAGCCTATAAAAGGAGGCCCATGCATAGCGTAGAGGGGGTTCGAAAACTCGAGCAGAAAGCACCGGGCTAGGTCTCGTTGCTTGGTGGTGTGTCTTTGTAGCATAAGCGCTCCCTAGCAAGAACTCAATACACTCAAACATGCAGCAAGAGGAGTGTTATCTCCGGACAGCTCGAAGCTGGAGTAATCTGCTCGTGTGCTTACGCCTCGATCGCTCTTCGTGCGACCTCGCCCCCTTGAACGAAGGGCTCGGTCCGCGGTCCCATAGGTGTTCGTGGGCGGATCAGCTTCCCGACACCAATCCTCCATGCGGATACTTTTCAGGTCATCCCTGTGATCGAAAGTGATCGGGCAGGCCGAGCAAGGGTTGAACTTAGGGGTGACGGGCTCTACGGCGCATATGTCTCGGAGTGCCTGTTTGCTCCTTCTCTCCATCACGTGAATCATGTTCACTATTTTGACCTCTGGTGGGAACTTTTTCTGTCCCCCCGTGGTTTGCTGACGAGGCTCATCCTCCTCTTCACTTGGTGTCTCCCTCCCCTTGTGTTGGGCGTTTAGCTTGCCGGCTTGCTTGAAGACCCAGCATTCTCTGTGGGTGTGATTCGCAGGTTTATCGGAGGTGCCGTGAATCTGACATAATTTGTTTAGAATCTTGTTTAGGCTGGACAGTCCATCTCTGTTGCCTTTGAAAGGCTTTTTCCGCTGATCGGGTCAAGAGCCCCTAAATCCGGTGATTACCGCCGTGTTGTCTGGGCTGTCTTCGTTATTTTGACGCTTGCTTTTACTGCATCGTGGTTTTCCATTGCCATCCCTGACTTCAGATGTGCCTGGGTCGCCCACGCAAAAGCGGGTCATGAGGCTTGTTAGGGCTGCCATTGTCCTTGGCTTTTCTTGGCCGAGGTGTCTGGCGAGCCACTCGTCTCGGATGCTGTGTTTGAAAGCTGCTAAGGCTTCGGCGTCCGAGCAATCGACGATTTGATTCTTCTTAGTAATAAATCTATTCCAAAGCTTTCGGGCTGTTGAACTATATGACTTAAATCGTCTGCGTCCGGAGGTCGGACATAGGTCCCTTGAAAATTAGCCCTGAAGGCATCTTCAAGCTCCTCCCAACTTCCAATTGAATTTTCGGGGAGGCTCTTCAGCCAGTGCCGAGCTGGTCCTTTCAACTTGAGTGGTAAGTATTTGATGGCGTGGAGATCGTCTCCGCGAGCCATATGGATATGGAGGATGATGTCCTCAATCCAGACCCCAGGGTTTGTCGTTCCGTCGTACGCCTCTATGTGCACGGGCTTGAATCCCTCTGGAAATTCATGATCCAGTACCTCATCGATGAAGCATAGGGGGTGTGCGGCACCCCTGTATTTGGATGTATCGTGGCGTTGAGACGGTTGTAGTGTTGGTTTTGATTTTGTGCGGGCGCTTCCTAGATCCATAGATGGACCTGGTCATACCGGATTTTTGGCGCAAGTCCTCACGTAAATCGTGTGTTGACTTATGTGCGGCCTCGTTAGCCACCCTATCGCGGCCACGAGGCGGTCGATCCGGCTGATCGGCCGTTTTATTCTTCGGCTGTGTAGGCTCTACGGCCTCATCATCGAATTCAGGCAACAACTTGCGCTTTGGATTGCTCTTTGTGTGGTGACTGCCACCATACTGTTCTTCAGTGTCGAGCACTTTGTTCCATCTACTATTGAGCGTATTCTGCGCGGCCTTAAGCCTTTGCTTCTGCTTTTTCAGACTCCTCACAATGGCAAGAAGCCTTCTACGAAGGTTCTCTTGTTCCAAGTGCCTTTCCTGGATGATGTGTGCGTCGTCGTCCGGACTGTTTTCCTCTCCGGAGAGAGGTTGATGAGCTTTATCCTCGGCGTCGGCTTGATCGGACGGCGGCTCCGTACTATGTTCGCCGTTTGCTGGTTCATCCTGCACTATCGCTGGGTCAATGTGGTTGTCTTTTCCTCTGGAGTCGACCGGGGTGTTGGTTTTTCTAGCGCTGTTATCGCTGTTTTTGCCGAGGCTGGATTTGGAGCGGCGCCTACGCCGTCGCCTTGGTTGCTTCTTGAGGGAGCTATCCTTCGCTGCATCCTTCCGTTCCTCGTCATTGTTTACTTTGGGTGTATCCACCATATGTATATCGTGTGATGAAGCGGCTGTCCAGCGCCTACGTGGCGGTGGTTCTTGTTAAATCTCTGCATAAATCGTCCATACCGTCGATGTCTTGAATTGAAATCGAACATGCATTAAATCATCGATAGTGGCTACTAAGTGGGTGGTGGGTGGGGACCGAATTTCTTCGTCGTCCGCATCCCATTCTAGCCGGACATAGTTCGGCCAAGGTTCTTCTAACAAGGAGAGAGATCTTAATGAATTTAGCACATCGCAAAAAGGCGAGTGTTGATCCACGGAGGTAAACTCCATGATCGGCGCCCAATCAGATTCGATAGGCACGGACGCAGAAGGCTCGGAGCCCGTGGCTGGGGACGAATCCGACGGTTCGGCAACACGGGTCTCGTAGGAGGTGAAGTTAGTATTCGGCTGTATCGCCACTGAGAGTGCAGCCTCCGAGGCGGGGTCTATCCACCCGTCCTCAGATGGCGCAATTCATTCCGGATTGAAGGCTGGAGTAGTTGCAGGTGCAATCTCCTGAACACTGTCCAACGGTAGAGCTAAGTCATGCTCGTCGTGATTGTGCGGCGCACATGACACAGGCTCGAATGCGTCAAAGATCAAGTCTCCGCGGATGTCGGCAGTAGAGTTCAAGTTTCCAAATTTTACCTGATGGCCAGGGGCGTAGCTCTCGATCTGCTCCAGATGGCCAAGCGAGTTGGCCCGCAGTACGAAGCCGCCGAATACAAAGATCTGTCCGGGGAGGAAAACCTCACCCTGGATTGCATCGTTGGCGATGATCGAAGCATCCATCAAGCCTTATGGTGACGGCACAATGGAACTCTCAATGAAAGCACCAATGTTGGTGTCAATACTGGCGGATCTCGGGTAGGGGGTCCCGGCATGCGTCTAAAGGCGGATGGTAACAGGAGGCGGGGACACGATGTTTACCCAGGTTCGGGCCCTCTCGATGGAGGTAATACCCTACTTCCTGCTTGATTGATCTTGATGATATGAGTATTAAAAGATTTGATCTACCACGAGATCGTAGAGGCTAAACCCTAAAAGCTAGCCTATGGTATGATTGTTGTTGTCCTACGGACTAACCCCGGTTTATATAGACACCAGGGGGGCTAGGGTTACAGTGGGTTACAAGGAGGAGATCTACATATCATGTATCGCCAAGCTTGCCTTCCACGCCAAGGAGAGTCCCATCCGGACACGGGACGAAGTCTTCAAGCTTGTATCTTCATTGTCCAACAGTCCGGCTAAAGTATATAGTCAGCTGTCCGAGGACCCCCTAATCCAGGACTCCCTCATTCATCATCCTCATTGGTGCCTCTTTGATGATGCATGTGTAGTTCATCATGGACCTACGTTTTCGTAGTCAGTAGCTAGATGGCTTCCTCTCTCTCTTTTGATTCTCAATATAATGGTCTCTTGGAGATCTATTTGATGTAACTTTTTTGCGGTGCGTTTGTTGGGATCCGATGAACTTTGAGTTAATGACCAGATCTATGTCCATGAATATTGTTGAGTCTTCTTTTCATCTCTTATATGTATGATTATTTATAGCCTTGTATTTCTTCTTCAAAACTTTGGTTTAGTTTGGCTGACTAGATCGATTTTTTTGCCATGGGAAGAGATGCTTTTGATGGATTCGATCATGCGGTGTTCTTTCCCAGTGATAGAAGGGGCGTCAAGACACACATGTATCGTTGCTATTAAGGATAACAAGATGGGGCTATTCCTACATAAATAGATCTCGTCTACATCATGTCATCGTTCTTATTGCATTACTCCGTTTCTCCATGAACTTATTACACTAGATGCATGTTGGATAGTGATCGGTGTGTGGAGTAATAGTAGTAGATGCAGGCAGGAGTCGGTCTACTAATCTTGGACGTGATGCCTATATATTGATCATTGCTTGGATATCGTCATAATTATTTGAGGATCTATCAATTGCCCATCAGTAATTTGTTTACCCACCGTGTGCTATTTCTTGAGAGAAGCTACTAGTGAAATTTACGGCCCCCGGGTTTATTCTTTATCTTATTTGCTTTGAGATCCATTTTTAATTGCTTTTGTTTTCAGATCTATTATTCGTAAAGCAAAAACACTTTTTATTACTTGTTTTATTTTGTGTTATTGCAAGATCTATTTATGCAAAATCATACAAGCCAATCTATCTTTTGACCGAGGTGATTGACAACCCTCTTATGTGTCGGGTTGCAAGTATTTGTTCTTTGTGTGCAGGTACCGTTTACATAGTGTTGCTTGGTTCTCCTCTTTGGATTGATACCTTGGTTTCTGGCTGAGTGAAATACCTACCGTAGTTGTACTCCATCATCATCCCTTCCTATTTGGGGAAATACCGACGCAGTTTCAAGCGACATCAGGCGCCTCAAGGAGGGACTATCCCTCCTTGGTGGATGCCCCCTCTCCTCTTCTAACCTATATATCCAGGGGTTTTGCTCTATTGATACATATGTTTTGGAGCCTCCTCTAATTCCTCTAGTTATAGTTCTAGTTGGTCATAGTTGACTAATTAGAGCTAGGCTAATCCTCTTGTCCTCATAAGTAGAAGTCCTGTGTGGTTCTAATCTCCTCTCTCTAATTCTCCGGTGACAATTAGCTCTCGACGGCAAAGCGCTGCCGGATCGTGAAGGCTGCATGCTTGCAACCAACTAGAGAGGATGTGCTTTCAATCTTTGGTTAAAGGGGCTATTAGATTTGGTGAGTGCGAGGATCGTTCATCGACGATGCGAGGACTCCAAGTATGATCTACACCGTCCGCTGCAACTCAGTGACGTTAACGATCGTGATCCCAACCCGTTATGAATCTTCATATTGATCTTGAGTGATCGTGTAACATCCCAAATTTTCAATTTGGAATGTTATACATAGGTCATTCTTGCATATCATATTTTATTGCATTTTTGTTCCGCAATCCTCGAAATCCTAAGCAACTCAATGACCCTCGGAGAGAGTTGGGGATTTTCCCAATTTCATATTTGATTTTATCAAATGATGAAACGAGGATTTGGATTTTAATTATTTTCTCTCTCAAAATATTTCATAGTATTAAAAATATCTGAGAGGAGATAATATGACTTCTCAAGATAATTGAAACTTTGGAGGAAAAATATTAAAATCATTTATTTGATTTTACTGGATTTTATTTGGATTTTATTTGCATTAGAAAAATTGCACGTTTTCAAAATTGCATTTTAGGGCCAAGAAAATGTTCATCTCATCCTAAATATTTTATTTAGACAGTGAAAATTTGTTTTGGCATTTTAGATTTTTTTTATTTTCTAGGATTTATTTTACGTCATTAAATTGTTTTAAAAAACTTCCAAGAGCAGGCAGCCCACCCTTTATCGCATCCCCTGTAGCGCCATGCTCGGAACGGACGCCGAGGAGAGTCCGGCTCGGACTCCTCCCCGGGCACCCCCTCGCCCAAGGTAGCCAAGCCGCCCCCCTTTAAAACCCCGCCGCCCCGAGCCACCACCACCACCCGCCACCACCACCGCCCGAGCGCTGCCTCCGCCACATGACACATTGCGCGCCTTGCCGCGCCTCGCCATACGCCGCTTGCTTGCTTGCGCGCCGCCACCGAGCCAAGCCGCCCATGAGCCTCCGCCTGCCGCCCAACCCCTCCTCGCCGGAGCCCCTCGCCGGAGGTACCGCACCGGTCCGAGCCGCCGTTTTTTTAAACCGTTCGGTTTTCTAGAAACCCTAGATTCGTTTTTTAGATCGGTTCGCCGATTTTTTTCCCGGTTCTTCTATTTAGCGGACGTTCATCCGTACGTTCGTTTTAACGAGCGGTTTTCGCCCGTTAGTTACAGCTAACGAACGCTCGTTCGTTAGTCTGTTCGTCAGTTTTCTTTTTGTCGGATTTATCTGCGATTATTCTCGATAGCGATTTCTGATCCAATTTTCGTTTCTTTTTATCTTTTCGCTCGTTAGTCAGAATCAGGCGATTCAAGCGCCTGGATCTTCGTCTCGAGACCCTCTTTCTGTTTAACCAACTTAAGCAAGATTTTGGTACTGTAAAATTTGACCTTAGTTCAGATTAGTAAGCGGATCTTGTTTCTTTCGCGTTGAGTTTTGTTGCTCCATTTGATTTGATTCTTTTTGCGAACCGGAGTTCTTAAGTTGAAATTTCTGGTCAACCTCTCTTATTTGAGTTTTGCTTGTGCATCTTTGCTTGTTTCTTATGTATGTCATTGTTTGTTTGCAATAGAATTCTCAGAGTGCGAAGCGTGTTACTACGATTCCCTAGGATTCGCGGATCGTCAGCAAGGCAAGTAACACATTGATCATACTCTTTTCATACCCTGTTTTTACGCATTAGTTCCAATCCTCAAACACTGCATGATTAGGATATCATTAACATATGGGATGGGAAGTAGATATTGAGGTAGAACCTATTGCCCTGTTACTATCATACCCTTGGGAGTTACTTCTACGTGTTGCTTATATTGCTATGCTATGCTCGTAGACGTGGTTTGGGTTTGAGTGAAATCCATGACAGATGTGAGATTGGTAATTAATGGTTCAACTTAAGGTGGCAAATTAAACAAACAACTGGATGGATTGAGGCACCTGGGGAACCCAGTGTTGTCTGTATTTTTTGGAAATCCCGGGGTACCCGTGTGATCTTCCTATGGACCGCCACCCAGTCTCAAAGGGAACTGAGATTATTCATGCTAGAAACTTCTGTGTGCAGCCACAAGCTATTATGGGCTCTAGCATAGTTGAGTAAGTCACGTGAAGCTCTTGAAGAGGTAGATCAACAGGTAGTGGGTTTTGTAGGTTTGGTATGGTCTACCCGGAGTAGAGAGTTAACGTTTCTGAAAGACTGTGTCTCGGTCATCCGTTTCTCAAACACTATGCTGATCCGTTTTTGGGCTGCAACGTATTATGTTGCAGACTTTTCAGACGAGGAGTAAGGTTCGTTAGGTCGTTGCAGTGCAGCTCAGCTATGTCGTTGGAGTTGATGGACTCACTTTATCTTCCAAGCCTTCCGCTGTTATCGTATTAGATGGCCTTAAGCCATATTTATTGTAATAAGTTCTCTTTTGAGACATTCGATATAATAAGTGTGTGATTGCTACTCTGTTATAAATCATTCAAGTATTGTGTGTGTCAGCATTACCGATCCAGGAATGACACTGAAGCACAGAGACTTGACCATCTGAGGTTGGGTCGCTACAAGATGGTATCAGAGCACACGTTGAGTGTAGGACACAACCACTAAGATAAACCATAGGTCACTCTTCTCTACTCATTTCTGACTCCTCTCCATTCTATACTCTTTAGGATGGCGGAGATGAAGAATAAGTTTGCACAACCGGATGAGGACACACCTTTTGGACGCAATCTGAAGGAAGTCACTAGGTACTTGAACATTGGAATACCAAGCTTCACCGGGACGTACAACACCACATTACCATAAGAGGAGCGCTGGATGATTCAAGTACAAGTTCGAGGAAGGACGTTCTCGCCAACTTCTAAACCCATATAATTTTCTTTCAAAGCACCCACTGGAATCTACGCAAGAGCATGGCAGCCCATATTACCATGGGACGCATTGGAGAAGTCTACAACAAGGAACTTAAGGACACTATCTACCGGATATGTGGGCGCGAGGCAACAATGGGAAGTGATCAGCACCAAGAAGGATAGATCAATTGTAGCTTTTATCAGAGTTAAACCAGCACATTCGACGTCGGGAGAACCGGATGTCTTGCGGACATGATGGACTTGAAGAAGGCGAAGACTAGGATCATCGAGCTGGAGGAAGAACTCAAGTTTACACGAGATGGATATGAGGAGGAAATCAAGACACTACTGGAGTATTCATGGGAGGTCCAGCACCGGGAGTAGAAGACGACGATTCCACTTGCCCGGACAACTACATCATCATCAACGACACCGATTCCGATCCTAGTGATGATGACATTGAAGACGAAGCTGGAGCAGACATCATGGAGTCTTCCACCGATCAAAATTTCTAGATGACCACCATATATTAGTAGTATTTCCCCATGTATTTAGTAGTAGTGGAGCACTTTTGTGATTGTTCTAGACCACTTGTATGCCCTTGCTTGATTGATTGAGTGAAATGATTGTGTTTGTCTCATGTGCATATGGGTAGTGCTTTCTCATTATACCCCTTTTCTATTCTGATCTATTCCATCTAAACCCATCGGATGCCTCAGGGCGTGACACCGGTTTGCTTTCCGCCGAGACTCACTCAGTTGATCCAAAGCAGCGAATGCCTTGATGCAATTGCTAGTTCGAGAACAGGCAACAACAACAACAACAACAATAACCCGCCGCCCGGTGGACAACCTAGCCTGTTTTCTAAGGTTCAGCCGCGGTGTTTTCGATAGCACCGAGCCCATAGTTCTTGATATTGGCTCGCCATATTGGAAGGAGTTGACCACCGAGGTTACAGAGATCTTGAGAAGGTGCGCTTTGCCGCACATCAACTGGATGGACTAGCATCCTCATGGTGGGAGAATTACACGGCCACTTTCCCCATAGCCAATGCCACTTGGGATCAGTTTCAGCAAGCTTTCCGCACAGCCCATGTCTCCACTAGAGCTATGCAGATGAAGAAGCGGGAGTTCCGCAACCTACGCCAGGGAAACCATACTGTGGCTCAGTACGTGGATGAGTTTAGCAAGTTATCTTGCTATGCCCCTGAGGATGTAGCCACGGATGCCACGAAGCAGGAGAAGTTTATGGAAGGGCTGAATGATGAGATGAGCATGCAGTTGATGGTAGCAACCATCAACAACTACCAGGAGTTGGTAGATAAGGCTCTTATGATTGAAGGGAAGCAGCAGCAGATTGAGAGCTGTAAGAGGAAGTATGGACAAGGGAAGTATAACTCAGGAGCTCAGCAGAAGCCCCGCCTAACCCCAAACTCGGGAGGACTTGTTCATAACCATGGAGGTCATAACCACACCGGAGGAGGTTCGCATAATCACAATGGTTCTAAGAATGGGAATGGGAACAAAGCTAACAACAATCAAAACCGCTCCAACCCAGTCACACCCGCCAAAAGAGACCTAAGTCAAGTTACTTGCTTTAAGTGCGGGAAGACTGGACACTATGCCAATGATTGCCCTGAAGGAAGGAATGGAAACAGAAATGGGAGCGCTGGGAAGAAGCCCAATCCATTCAACAAATGACAAGTGAACCACGTTAACGTGGAGGAGGTTGAAGAGCAGCCGGACGCGGTAATAGGTAAGTTTTTGGTTAAGTCATTTACCGCTCTTGTTATTTTTGATACTGGTGCATTGCATTCATACATATCAAGGGGATTTGTCGATAAGTTTAAACTACCAACGCAAACCCTTAGGACCCCTCTTTTAGTGAGCTCACCTGGAGCAGAGTACATGGCTAGTCGATGGTGCGACCAGTTACCCCTAACCATTGGCACACATGTTTTTCCGTCCGACCTAATTATCTTGGAGTCACAAGGATTGGATGTGATATTAGTTATGGACTGGATGTCAAAGCTTGGAGGAAGTATTGACTGTGCTAGTAAGTCGATTTATCTCACCACCCCGGAGGGAAAATGATTAAGTATGTATCTAGGCATGTGCCTAGGAGGAGCCAAGTGAATACCCTCACGGGAGTTGTTGGGAGGAAGTGCACGTAGTGAAGGATTACCGGATGTTTTCGGAGGAGTTACGGGCATGCCACGGATAGAGACATTGAGTTTTGATAGAGTTATTGCCAGGTACAGGGCCAATATCCAAGAGACCCTATCGGATGCCCGCAAATGATCTGGAGGAGATTAAGAAATAGATCAAGGAGTTTTTGGAGAAAGGTTACATTCGAAGAAGTTCGTCACCTTGGGGAGCCCCAGTGCTTTTGGTTGAGAAGAAGGATAAATCCCTAAAGATGGTTGTTGATTATCGAGCTTTGAATGAAGTAACGATTAAGAACAAGTACCCGCTGTCGATGATCAATGATCGGTTTGATCAGCTGTAAGGAGCTAAGGTGTTTTCGAAGATCGATCTACGATCGGGATACCATTAGTTGAAGATTCGAGAGAAGGATATACCAAACACAGCGTTCACCATGCGGTATGGATTATATGAGTATACGGTCATGTCGTTTGGACTGACTAACGCCCCTGCCTATTTCATGAGCATGATGAATAAGGTGTTCATGGAATATTTGGACTAGTTTGTTGTGGTTTTTATTGATGATATTATGGTATACTCGAAGAATGAAGAGGAGCACAAGGAGCATTTGCGCTTAGTTCTTGAGAAACTCAGGGAACACCAGTTGTATGCTAAGTTTAGCAAATGCGAGATTTGGTTGAAGGAAGTCGGATTCCTTGGACATGTTATATCAGGAGAAGGAATAGCAGTAGACCCCAGCAAGGTTCAGTCAGTCACTGAATGGTTGGCACCCACTTCAGTTATGTAACATCCCAAATTTTCAATTTGGCATGTATACACAGGTCATCCATGCATATCATATTTTTATGCATTCCCGTTTGCCATCCTCGAAATCCTAAACAACTCAAGGACCCTCGGAGAGAGTTGAGGATTTTCCGATTTTCATATTTGAATTTTATTAAATAATGAAAGGCGAGGATTTTGGGTTTATTATTTTCTCTCGGAAAAATATTTCAAGTTTAAAATAAGCGAGAGGAGATAATATGACTTCTCCAAAAAAATAACTGAAATACGGAGGAAAAATGTTAAAATCATTATTTGGATTTTATTTTATTTATTTGGAATTTTATTTGCCTAGAGAAAATTTGCATATATTTAAAATTGCATTTTAGGGGCCAAGAAAAGTTCATCTTGTTCTAAATATTTTATTTAGGCAAAGAAAACTTGTTTTGGCATTTTAGATTTTATTTATTTTTCTAGGATTTTTATAATTTTAGTGGAATGTTTTTCTTTTTAAAAAGGGAACCGTGCTGAATGGGGCATGCAACGGCCCAAGCGAGCAGCCCAAGCCGCCGCCGCCTCACTTCTGTAGCGCCACACGCCTTGGGACTGGAGTCGAGCCGGACTCCTCCCCGCCTTGCCCCTCCTCAAGCCACCGCCCCTCTTTATATACCGCCCCCTCTCCCTTAGCCACCACTACACTTGCCTTGCCTGGGACCAGGCCGAGCAGAGCCGGCCGCCGCCGCGCCGCCCTTGCCGCCGCCCGCCTCCCGCCGTCGCCCCTCGCCGAGCCGCCCGCCCCTAGCCGCCCTCGCCACCCCCCTCGCGGACCCACGGAGCAACCGCCGCCCGCCGGACGATCGCGGAGGTAGCCCTCGTCGCTGTTTTTTAAATAACCCTTGGTTTCTTTAAAAAAACCTAGCCGTTTTTATATTAGATCGGTTTTATTTCCGGTTTATTTATTTTAGAACGTTCACCCGTTAGTTCGTTTTATGAACCGTTAATCGTTTAGTTTCCGCTAACGAATGTTCGTTCGTTTAGTCGTTAAATCGTTTTCTTTTATCGGTTTTATTCGCGATTATTTCGATTTGATTTTCGAACCAATGTTCAAATTAGTATAACTTTTCGCTCGTTTATCGGAATCGAGGCGATTCAAGCGCTGAGTTTCATATCAAAACCCTCTTTCCGAATAGCCAACAAACCAGCTTTTGTATTTGTAAATTTGACTCTAGTTCAGATTAGTAAGCGGATCTTGTTTCTCTCGCCGTTTGAGTTTGGTTTGGTTTGATTCTTTTTGCAAACCGGAGTTCTTAAGTTGAACTCTCGGTCAACCTCTTTCAGTTGAAGTTTCGTTTGTGCATCTTTGCTTGTTGCTTATGTATGTATTGTTTGCTTGCGATAGAATTCCCGGAGTGAAGCGTGTTACTCTGAGTCTCTAGGATTCACGGATCGTCGACAAGGCAAGTAACACTTGATCATACCTTTTCATACCCAGTTTTATGCATTAGCTCAATCCTCAAACATTGCATGATTAGGATGTCATTAATTTGTGGGTTGGGAAGTAGATGATGAGGTAGGAACCTATTGCCTGTTAATATCAAACCCTTGGGAGTTACTTGACGTGTTGCTTATATTGCCATGCTATGCTCGTGAGCGTGGTTTGGGTTTGAGAGATATTCATGACAGATGTGAGATTGTTAATTAATGGTTTACTTTAAGGTGGCAACTTAAATACACATCTGGGTGGATTGAGGCACAGGGGACCAGTGTTGTCTGTTTTATTTTGGAAATCCGGGGTACCGTGTGATCTTCTAAGGACCGCCACCAGGCTCAAAGGGCGAGACTATTCATGCTAGAAACTTCCGTGTGCAGCCACAAGCTATTATGGGCTCTAGCATAGTTGAGTAAATTCGTGAAGCTCTTGAAGAGGTAGATCAGCGGTAGTGGGTTTTATAGGTTTGGTATGATCTATCCAGGAGTAGAGAGTTAATGTTTACGAAGGCGTGTCTCGGTCATCCGTTTCTCAAACACCATGTAGTGCGAGAAACCAGCGGAGGCGATCGAGTCTTGTGGGGAAAGCGTCATAAACCTCTGCAGAGTATACAATCTAATCATGGTTAGCCGTGTCCCGGTTATGGACAATTTGAGTATCTAGTACTTGAGTATTCACATGTATCTCATCACTCTAAATTAATATTGCTGGGTTGTTAATCACTTTAATTGGGATTGAGTTGGGGTTATACCTTCTCAATGTTGTTTCAACCACCATGATAGTTAAATAAAATTTATTCCTTTGATATAGGAAAAAATTGGCTTTATGCAAAACTGTAACCATAGAACTATTCCACCAGCCATATATGCATGTAGTATAGCTTATTCTTTCGTTACTCTTTATGTGTTACATTGCCAGCATATTCCATGTGCTGACCCATTCTCGGGCTGCAACATTTTATGTTGCAGACTTTTCGAACGAGGAGTAA
Source organism: Aegilops longissima (assembly GCA_021605205.1). Classification (NCBI taxonomy): domain Eukaryota; kingdom Viridiplantae; phylum Streptophyta; class Magnoliopsida; order Poales; family Poaceae; genus Aegilops; species Aegilops longissima. The sequence goes on from JAHIAM010007048.1 coordinate 54,413, forward strand.
GGTTGGTAGGTCGTTGTCGTGCAGCTCAGTTATGCCGTTGGAGTTGATGGACTCACTTTATCTTCCAAGCCTTCGCTGTTATCGCATTAGATGGCCTTAAGCCATATTATTGTAATAAGTTCTCTTTTGAGACATTCGATGTAATAAGTGTGTGATTGCTACTCTGTTATAAATCCTTGATCTTGTGTGTGTCGGCATTACCGATCCGGGGATGACACGAAGCACGAGACTTGACCATCGAGGTCGGGTCGCTACAAGATGGTATCGAGCACCACGCTGAGTGTAGGACACGACCACTAAGATAAAACCATAGGTCCTCCTCTCTACTCATTTCGACCCTCTCCATTTTCCACTCTTTAGGATAGCGGAGATGAAGTACAAGTTTACAACCGGATGAAGACACACCTTTTGGGCGCCACTTGAAGGAAGTCACTAGGTACCTGAATATTGGAATACCAAGCTTCACGGACGCGTACGCCACCTTACCAGAAGAAGAATCTGGAAGATTCAAGCTCTAGTTCCGGAAGGGCGTTTGCCAAACACGGAGCCCATAGTATGTGTTTTCAATGCACCAACATGGAGTTTGGGAAAGAGTATGGCAGCTCACATCACCATGTGATGCATTGGAGAAGTCTACAATAAGGAGCTTAAAGACACCATATACCAAATATGTGGGCGCCGAGACGAGCAATGGAAAGTAATCAGCACCAAGAAGGATAGATCCATTGCAGCCTACATCCAGGAGCTAAACCAGCACATTCGACGTCATGAGAACCAGATGTCTTGTGAGACATGATGGATTTGAAGAAGGGAAAACTAAGATCATTGAGCTGGAGGAAGAACTCAAGTCTACGATATGGAAATGAGGAAGAAATCAAAATACTCTGGAGAAGAACGACGACCTAGTCAAGAAGATCGGAGTCTTCATGGGAGGACCAACACCCAAGGAAGAGGAGCAAGAAGAGGAAGAAGATCCGCTTGTCCGGACAACTACATCATCATCGGCGACACCGACTCAGATCCAAGTGAAGATGACTATGAAGGCGAAGCTGGAGCAGACATCATGGAGTCTTCCACCGATCAAAATTTCTAGATGACCACCATATAATAGTAGTATTACCCCATGTAACTAGTAGTAGTTGAGCACTTATGCGATAGTCCTAGATCGTTTGTATGCCCTTGCTTGATTGATTGAATGAATGTGTGTTTGCCTCATGTACATATGGGTAGTGTTTTCTCACTAGACCTCTTTCTATTCTAATCTCTCCCATCTAAACCTTGAGATGCCTCGAGGCGTGACCCGGTTTTGTTTTCCCACGGAGCTCACTCGATTGATCAACAGCAGAATGCCTTGATGCAATTGCTAGTTCAGAACCAGGGCAATACCAACAACAACAACAACAACAACAACAACCGCCGCCGATGGACAATTTAGCCCGTTTTCTAAGGTTACAACCACGGTGTTTTCGTAGCACCGAGCCAATAGTTGCGAGATGATTGGTTCGCTGTATTGGAAGGAGTTAACCACCGCAGGATGCGGATCTTTGAAAAGTGCGTTTGCCGCACATCAATTGGATGGACCAGCAGCCGCATGGTGGGAGAATTACGGCTACTTTTCCTATAGCCAATGTCACTTGGGACCAGTTCAACAAGCTTTTCATACGACCCATGTTTCAAGCTGGAGCCATGCAGATAAAAAGTGTGAGTTCCGCAACTTACGCCCGAAGAATCGTCTTGTGGCCCGATGCGTGGATGAGTTTAGCAAGTTATCACGCTATGCCCCCGATGATGTGGCCACGGATGCTTGTGAAGCAAGAGAAGTTTATGGAAGGGCTGAATGATGAGATGAGTATGCGGTTGATGGTGGCAACTTTCAACAACTACTAGGAGTTGGTAGATAAGGCCCTAATGATTGAAGGAAAGCAGCAGACAAATTGAGAATCGTAAGAGGAAGTATGGACAAGGGAAGTATAACTCAGGAGCTCACGAAGCCTCGTTTAACCCGAACTCGGGAGGACTTGTTCATAACCATGGAGGACATAACCATCTTTGGAGGAGGATCGCATAATGGTGCGAAGAATGGGAATGGAAATGCAGCAACAATAATCGAATCGCTCTAACCCAGCTACACCCGCCAAGAGGACTTAATCCAAGTTATTTGCTTTAAGTGCGGGAAGGCAGGGCACTATGCCAACGATCGCCACGAAGGAAAGAATGGAAACAGAAATGGGCGCGGGAAGAAGCCCAATCCATTCAACAAAGGACAAGTGAACCACGTTAACGTGGAGGAAGTTGAAGAACACCGGACACGGAAATAGATAAGTTTTGGTTCAGTCATTTACGCTATTGTTCTTTTCGATCTTTGGTGCATCGCATTCATACATATCAAGGGATTTGTGGATAAGTTTAAGTTACCAACCCGGACCCTTAGGACCCCTCTTTTAGTGAGCTACTTTGGAGCGAGTACATGGCTAGCAAGTGGTGCACCCAGATACCCCTAATCATTGCACGCATGTTTTCCATCGACCTAATTATCTTGGAGTCGCAAGGATTGGATGTGATATTAGGTATGGATTGGATGTCAAAGTTTGGAGGAAGTATTGTTGTGCTAGCAAGTCAATTTATCTTACCACCCAGGAGGAAAAAGGATTAAGTATGTATCTAGGCATGTGCCTAGGAGGAGCCAAGTGAATACCCTCACGGGAGTTGTACAAGAGGAAGTACACATAGTGAAGGATTATCCGGATGTTTTTCCAAAGAGTTACGGGCATGCCACGGATCGATACATCGAGTTTCTAATAGAACTAATGCAGTGCAGGGCCAATATCAAAGAGACCCTATAGGATGCCGCAAATGATGCGGAGTAAATTAAGAAGCAGATCAAGGAGCTATTGGAGAAAGGTTACATTCGTGAAGTTCATCACCTTGGGGAGCCCCGATACTTTTGGTGGAGAAGAAGGATAAATCCCTAAGGATGGTTGTTGATTACCGAGCTCTGAATGAAGTAGCGATAAAGAACAAGTATCCCTTACCGATGATTAATGATCTGTTTGATCGGTTGCAAGGAGCTAAGGTGTTTTCTAAGATTGATCTCGATCAGGATACCATCGATTGAAGATCCGAGAGAAGGATATACCAAAGACAGCATTCACCACGATATGGATTATATGAGTATATTGTCATGTCATTTGGATGACTAACGCCCTGCCTATTTTATGAGTATGATGAACAAAGTGTTCATGGAGTATTTGGACAAGTTTGTTGTGGTGTTTATCGATGATATTATGGTTTACTCGAAGAACGAAGAGAACACGAGAACACCTACGTTTGGTTCTTGAGAAACTCGGGGAACACAGTTATCGCCAAATTCAGCAAGTGCGAGTTTTGGTTGAAGGAAGTTGGATTTCTTGGGCATGTTATATCGGGAGAGGTATAGCGGTAGATCGGTAAAATTCAGTCGATCCTTTGAATGGTTGGCACCCACTTCAGTCAGCGAGATTTGCAGTTTCCTTGGACTGGCAGGATATTATCGGAGATTCATTGAGAATTTTTCCAAGATTGCTAAACCAATGACAGAATTGCTAAATAAGGATACCAAGTTCAAATAGACAGATGATTGTGAGACAAGCTTCCAAGAGTTGAAGAAAACGGTTGACTACAGCCCCAGTGCTGACATTGCCAGATATACATAAGGAGTTTCAAGTGTATTGTGATGACTCTCGCTTGGGACTTGGATGTGTTCTTATGCAGGACGGAAAAGTTGTTTCATATGCCTCACGACAACTGAAGCCACATGAGTTGAACTATGCCACGCATGATTTGGAGTTAGCAGCTGTAGTACATGCGTTGAAGACCTGGAGACATTATCTCATTGGAAACCGTTGTGATGTGTACACGGATCATAAGAGTTTGAAGTACATTTTCACACGAAGGAGTTAAACCTCGAGACGGAGGAGATGGCTGGAGCTTATAAAGGACTACGATATGAAGCTACACTACCATCCGGAAAGGCCAGCGTCGTAGCGGGCGCTTTGAGTCGGAAGAGTTATGCCAATATCCTTGAAAGTAGAGGACTACCAAAGGAGTTAGCGAGAGGATATTATGGAACTTGGTTGGAGATTGTTCCAAGAGGTTTTCTTGCAACAATGGAGTTGATCGACCTTGTTAGACAAGATTGAGGCGCTCAAGAGGAGGATAAAGAGATTTCTGAGATAAAAGAAAAGATGGGCAAAGGAAAAGCCAAAGGTTTTGCGAGGATGAGCACGATACCTTGTGGTTTGAGGACCGGTTATGTGCCCAACAACTCGGAGATCGGGAAGATAATACTTCAAGAGGCCCATGACTCACCATACTCGATTCACCGGAAACACCAAGATGTATTTGGACTTGAAGGAGCGTTTACGGTGGACTGGTATGAAGAAGAATATTGCTGAGTATGTAGCCGTTTGCGATGTATGTCGAGAGTGAAGGCGAGCATCAAAAGCCAGCGGGGCTATTACAGCCTATGCCAATACCGAATGGAAGTGGGACAAACTTGGCATGGATTTTATCACTGGATTACCAGAACCAAAGCAGGATATGATTCAATATGGGTAGTTGTGGATCGTTTGACCAAAGTAGCTCACTTCATCCCAGTGAAAACAACTTATACAAGTGACAAGTTGGCCAAGATATATATGACCAGGATCGTATGTTTGCACGAAGTTTCGAGGAGCATCGTATCAGATAGAGGAACACAGTTTACTTCAAAGTTTTGGCATCAACTACACGGACTTTGGGTACAGTTGCAATTGATACATCATTCCACCCACGACGGATGGATGGGACAGAGAGAGTTAACCAGATCACGGAGGATATGTTAAGAGCACATGCGCTAGATTATGGATCTAGTTGGGATGACAATTTGCCGTCGCAGAATTCTCATATAACAACAGCTACCAGCCGGTTTGAAGATGGCACCGTTCGAAGCTCTGTATGGGCGCAGATGTAGAACACCCTTGATGTGGGATGAGGTCGGAGACCGTCGGTTATTTGGACCAGATTTGATCAAAGACTCGGAGGAGAAGGTTAAACTGATCGAGGCAGACTAAAGATTGCTCGGTCTAGACAAAGAGTTACGCAGATTCAAAGCGCAAGGAAGTAACCTATGAAATTGGAGAGCGAGCCTATCTGCGAGTATCACCCGAGGAGTGAAACGTTTTGGAGTAAAGGAAAGTTAGCCCCAAGATTTGTAGGACCATATCGTGTTTTGGAACGAATGGGAGAAGTTGCCTACAAGCTGGAGTTACCCGAAGGACTGTCAGGAGTTCACGATGTGTTTCACGTATCACAACTGAAGAAGTGCCACGCTGAGATGGCTGACATACCATTAAAGGATCTGATTGCCCCTAGGCGTCTGGTTGGATAGTAATTTGACTTATGAGGAGAAGCGGTGAAGATTTTGGATTTGACGGCGAGTCACTTTCATGACAAAGTTATCAAGTTTTGTAAAGTTCAATGGAGCCACCATACCGAGGAGGAAGCCACACAGGGGCGAGAAGGTGATATTCGCAAGGACCATCCGCACCTATTTTCTAGCAAACCCGAATCTCGGGGAGATTCATCTTAAGGGGTAGGTTTGTAACATCCCAAATTTTCAATTTGGCATGTATACATAGTCATCCATGCATATCATATTTTAATGCATTCCGTTTGCCATCCTCGAAATCCTAAACAACTCAAGGACCCTCGGAGAAGTTGAGGATTTTCCGATTTTCATATTTGAATTTTATTAAATAATGAAAGCGAGGATTTTGGATTTTATTATTTTCTCTCGGAAAAATATTTCAAGTTTAAAATAAGCGAGAGGAGATAATATGACTTCTCCAAAAAAACTGAAATACGGAGGAAAATGTTAAAATCATTATTTGGATTTTATTTTATTTATTTGGAATTTTATTTGCCTAGAGAAAATTTGCATATATTTAAAATTGCATTTTAGGGGCCAAGAAAAGTTCATCTTGTTCTAAATATTTTATTTAGGCAAAGAAAACTTGTTTTGGCATTTTAGATTTTTATTTATTTTTCTAGGATTTTTATAATTTTAGTGGAATGTTTTTTAAAGGGAACCCGCTTGGTGACCTAGCCCGACCAAGCGAAAGCCGGCCCAAGCCGCCGCCGCCTCACTTCTATGGCCGCTGCCGCCGCCATGTGGACTGAGTCCGGCGGACTCCCTCGCCGTCTTGCCCCCTCCTCCAAGCCACCGCCCCTCTTTATACCGCCCCCTCTCCCTTAGCCACCACCACATGACACCTTGGGACCGAGCCAGGCAGAGCGGCAGCCCGCCGCCGCCGCCCTTGGGCGTCGCCGCCGCCTCCAGCCGTCGCCCCTCACCGAGCCGCCGCCCCTAGCCGCCCTCGCCACCCCTCGCGGACCCGCGGACAGCCGCCGCCCCGGACGATCGCGGAGGTAGCCCTCGTCACGGTTTTTTAAATAACCTTCGGTTTTTAAAAAACCCTAGCCCGTTTTTATATTA
>JAHIAM010007049.1:0-25983 GCA_021605205.1 Aegilops longissima
TCTGATGGGTCACGCCACCACCAAAGTTGGAAATCTTCAATTTGAGTTTTCCTCGGTTTTGAAATTCTTGAGTTTTTGAAATTCTTGATTTTCAAATTCTTCAGTTTTCAAATTCTTCAACTTTGCAAATTCTTCACTATTTCCGTCGTCTTTCTTCATTGGCTATATATATATTTGGATTTATGTCCTCTACAGCATTCACTTATGGCTATTTCTTCAAATTAGCTTTTACGCTAAGTGAATGTGATCGGACCCTTCCCTCTATGCTATACTCAACCCAATCCATTCACAAATTCTTGATGTCGTTCTACTTTGAAACTTCGTTCAAATTCTTCGCATGTCCTTGACAATTTGAAGAAATTGCGAGCGGAACTTTTAAATCTAATCTTATCAAACTTGATTTTACCGCTCAAACCGTTCCGCATCCCGATGCATTACTTTATCCACCCACGATACTTTACGATCTCCACTACCTTGTATCGTGGGTGACACATGTCGTGAGAAGGGGCGGTCGAGGGCATGTTAAATCCTAAATCTTGGACGAGCCGTTTTCACCGTGGCTATAAATACCCTCTCTCCTTCCTCACTCTTTTACTCCGCTCGATCTCTCTCGCTCGAGCTCCTCGAAACCCTAAGCCGCCGCTACTCCATCGTCGCCCGGTGAGGAAAAGCTTCCTGCCTTGACCTCTTCGGCAAGACGTACTTTCGCGCCGACAGTGGAATTTCTTCACTCCGCCGTCGCCGTAGCTGATTTCCTCTGCCAAGTTAGAGGCGGAGAAGATCTGAGCAGACGAACTTCTCAACTGTTCATCACAGTTAAATGCGTGTTCTTCACTTGAATAAATTAAAAGTTACTTTTATTTACGCTTTGATTCTCAAATTTTCTTCAAATTCTTCAAGGTGTTTATTTCAAATTCTTCACACATATGAACACCTCAAATCTCTTGACTCATTTCTCTAAGCTATGATTTTCTTCAAGATTCCTCAATTGTGTGGATCTTGATCTATACAACTCTGGAACCTAAGATAAAGAGCGCTTATTGAAATTCTTCAAAGGCTCATCTGGTCAAAATCCTCAAACTTGTTCTTTTTGAAAAACCCTCAGAAGCATATGACCTCTTCAAATTCCTCGCACCTATACTCTGTTCACGGTACAAATGTACTGCTGCTGAATCCCTAGGTTCTCATCAACTTAACTCATTTGCAGCGTTCCTCGAAGAAAAACTGCACACTTCTTGAGAGAACTCAATTGTTCAATTTCCTCACTGAAGAAAATGGCGGATGGCAAGAAGCATGAAGGGAGAAAGAAACACGAGGTCATGACTGCTTTCGAAATCCACGAAATATATCCTGAATATTGCACACCGGATGAGAAAGCAAAACTCAAGCGCAGAGTCGTCTTGAGAAAATTGAGCGGAGATGGAGCACGGGAATGGAAGGAATACGCTATGTTACACCTAAGTACATGAAGAAATTAGCGTTAAATCCTCCATGCCAGAGCTCCTTTGGCACCAGGCCAAATAGCTGATCCACTAGCGTCAAGCGGTGAGGACTTTCACGATGAATGGGCTAAGCAGCCAAGCTAAGTTGGCTAAGCAAGCAAAGGCGGTGAAGAAATTCAATGAGGATTACGCAGCTGCTGCTGCTTGTGAGGTCTTAGTCAAGCCGAGAAATCGATGCAAAGAAGTCTGCTAACAAGCCAAGTACTTCATCATCTGTGCCCTCACGGCCAAGTTCCTCGACAGCTCCCTCAAGGCAAATTCCTCGTGCAAATTCCTCACCTGCTTTCATTCCATCAAAGTCCTCGGCTGCTCCGTCCAAGCCTTGAGTTCGAGTGCACTGGCCACTGTCAAAGGACTGCTGGATTTTCAATTGCCTCGAGGCACCTCTGCAAATTCCTCGGCTGCTTTCAATTCTTCATCGGCCCGGCTTTGCTGAAGACAAAAGCTACTGGTGGGCGTGGTCCTCGGCCTAGCCCAGGAAGAAACGACTTGTCGTCCGTGCCTTCGATGATGAGGCATCGATGAAGAACTTGAAGAAATCATCGAGACCGTCAAGCTAAACCCGCCAAGAGCCAAGGGAACAGCTGTGCCACTTCTTTTGGACCCAAAGAAAGTCCTCGATTTCATCGACCTCTGGCACAATGATCCCAATACCCCTCTGCCTGATCTTCCTTTGACACCTGGTCAAAGTCATGCGTTGACTCATTTCATCGCTGAAGAAAAATGGAAGTTCGAGAAGGCAAAGGAAATCAAGAAGGCTCAATACAAGAAGGAAAGGTTTCTGAAGAAAAATGTCGTCAAGATGACACCTGAGGAACTTCTTCAAGCCCAAAGCTGAAATTCAGAACCTCGGCCAAAATTTTGATTCATTCTATCTTTGAGTGGAAAGAAGTCAAGACCAGATTCGTTGATCGGCGAAGAGAATCACCACTGTTGCTGCACCTGTGCAGCGTGAAAATCCTCGGTGAAGCCTCTGCTCAACTTCTTTGAAAAATCTGAATCCGGTGATGAAGTAATTCCGGCATTGAAGAAGCTGCTTGAACGCTGCTGCTGCTCTTGAAATTCCTCGGACTGCACAAGTTGAGGATCAAGAATTTCCTCAAGTGAAGAACCTGCACTTACCATTCAGAGGTGGTGATGCAATTGGTGACACCCTCTGCCAAAAGCAGAAGAATCCGTTCTCGACCAAGCGAAGTTCAAGGCTGAAGATTTCTTTCTTTGAGCATGTGTTCTTCTTGAATACAATCCTTATTTCTGCTCGGATTAGGAAGAGGCGCTTACGGACTGCCGGTCAAGCAAACTTCTATTCCTCGGTGCTTTTCAACAAGGACAAAATCTTGATCATGCTCATATTCCTCATGTGGATATGGGTATTGCACGGCTTTGAGCCCGTTCTAAGTGTTCTTCACGATGCGAGTCTTCTCAACTTTTGCCTTGATATATGTGATTGGAATGAAGAGCTAATTCTTGATTCTATGCAACACTTCACATCACGAGCGCTGAAGATGTGACTTCATGGGTCTTGGATTGGATGACCGAAAATACCCACTACAAGGCACCAGCCGATGAATTGCCGTGCCCTTCCACTCAGTCCTCCAGTTGGCGGTGCCGTCGCATCTATGAAGAAAAGGAACTTTCAAATCACTATATGCAAGTGTTGATGAAGCCATTGAAACCAAGGCAAGCTCCAAGGACCAAATTCCTCGTCAAGGAATTGCTCTATGTGCCTCGAACAGTCTATCGAATTTTGTCGAAGACTATGAGTCCTATCAAGGGCCACGACTCAAATGATGAAGAAGTCGTTGGCATCATGAAGAATATGCTTTTCAACATGATCCATGGCGTTCCCGTCAATTTCCATGATTTCTTCATGAGGACTCTGGCTAACATTGCCATGTCACCTTTTGATTTGAAGCCTTATGCACCTTGGATTATGAGATTCATCGGTCAAGATCTTCTTTGAATTACAAAGGTGACACTTTGAACCACTGCGGCTACCTGCCCCCTATTGAAGTCCTCAAGCGGCCAATTGCCTCGGTTGATGAAAAGGAAAGGCTACTGCTGTGATAGATGAAGGCATTCGTCCATTGGATGGACAGTTTACATAAGCGACATCTTACTCCACCAATGATGACTCACGCCACCCATGACTCGGCTGACAAATACCTCGGTTAAGCAAAGTCCTCAAGCAAGCTGCTCCCGAGGTGATGGTGATCGTGAGTTACTCCTCGGTCTTCATCGGAAGGTTGATCGCAATCACAAGTGGGTCAAGCGTCGGTTTGGCACTATTCTTTACAACATGACCTCAACTCACAATGCGGTGAAGAAAAACCACTACTATCTTCATGAAACCTTCAAGCGCTTTTGGGCTGTTCTTTCACATGTATACAATGAAGAAGCGCAATCAATGGGACTCAAGGAAGAATTTGGTGAGTACGCACCTCCTCGAAGAAATTCAAGAAAGTCAAAGTTCCTTCCTTGGTGGCCAGCTCCTATTCTTCATCTCGCGATCTTGATGAAAATGAAGATTTGGAAGACCTTTGCTGCTGGTCCTACCTCAGCGAACAACCCCGACAATCTTTGGCGCTCCGTCTTCAACTGATATTCTTCAAGAGCGTTAGTCCTCGGTTTGATCCTTTTGGTCATTCGATGACAAAGGGAGAAATTTGAGTTAGTCTTCAAGCGGGTCTCGTTTTTTGTCTATATACTATATTTTATTAAGTTACAACTCTCGTTCTTGAAACCTTTTATTGGATCGAGTTGTAATCTTAAACCCGATGGTGCTTTGATACTCTTGATGCTTTATGCTTTTGCTCTATGTTGATATCGTTGATCCTTGTTATGCTCTGTTTCATCGCATTGGGCTCTACGATGCATTTTTTGCATACTACGCATATCATCAAGCACCATATTTCATCATGCATTTCAAATTCCTCATACTATATGTTAAATCGTGTATGAATTACAAGATATAGGGAGATCTCCATGATTCAATTCTTCAAATGTGCATTGCCTCAAAGCAAATTCCTCACTATGCACATCTTGAGGAGTTCTTCTATATCTTGCAATCAAAATCCTCATTATCAGTATTTACACTTCAGTATATTTATCCCGTTGAAAACTTAACTTTATTGTCATCAATCACCAAAGGGGAGATTGTAAGTGCATCTAGTGCCCTTAGTGATTTTGGTGTATTGAAGACTTATAGGTTAAATAACTAATCGTTTGTAAGTGTACAGGTCTATAAGTCTATGAGGAGTTTGATATTCTGAGAGAAAATCGACCCTAAAATGAATTTCTTCATGAAGAATTTGATATTACGAAGACTTTAGAAGACTTTGAAAGTGAAGAAATTGGTGTGATTACGAAGACTTGGTATTCATTTGAGGAACATGAAGCGTGAAGACTTTTGTTTTCGTAGTTTCATTTTCTCTTTCTTGAGTCATAGGAAACACCGTCTTTGTTAAAGGGGAAATTGAGGAAATACTAAGGAGAAATTTCCATTTGATGCTCAACTCAAAATCCTCACCTACCAATCCCTTGAGTGAAGCCTTTGGAAATCTCATGCAGATTCGGTCAATTTCTTGATGTGAGAGGCGAAGTTCTTACAGTCCTTGAGGACTTTATTCGGCGAGGAGTTAAAATTAGCCGGTCTGAATTGCCTACGATGAGGAACATGATAGCCACGAGAATTTGATACTCAAAATTCCGACCGTTCTTTGTCTCTTGGCATGACTGTCAAAATATCTTATCCACCTAACGGTCATATCATTGAAGGGCATTTATGTCTTATCATGTCGGGCTGCTCCCTAGGCTATAAATAGCCGCCCCTACAACCACTAGTTGGTTGGCTGCTCGAGAAGAACTTGACACTTGTCATTTGAGAGCAACCCATCCTCTGAGGACTTTGGTGAAAATCATCAAGTGAGGAAAAACCCAAAAGTGAGAAAAACCCAAAAGCAAACCCCAACAAACCCAAAGTGATTGAGCATCATGAAGAAATTGATCCAGCGTGGATCCGGCGCTTTTACCTTTGAAGACTGTGCTTCTTCCGGACGGTTAGGCGTCACGGTCTAGAAACATCAAGAGGAATTGTGGATCGCGAGTGACCAAGTATGTGAAGGTTTGGAAGTCGCTGAAGACTTACCACAGTGATTGGGCGAGTCTGCGTGACCTTAGTTCAAGGAGAATAGGGTGAGGACTTGGTGTCTGAGCTGCGTGCTTTCGATGGTGGGTGTCGGGACTGCGTGTCCTCGAGTTTAAATACTCGGCCGCTCAACCAGACGTACAAGCGAGGGCAGCAGTTGGAACTGGTCTACAAATCATTGTCTTCACCAACCTAACTGGTTCTATTTCCTCAACCCTTTCATTTCCTCATTCTTGTGTTGAGTGTTTGTCATATCTGTGTTTGAAGACTTTGGTGAAGACTTTCTCAATTTCCTCAGTTCAATTTCTTGATCTGTTTGTCTTCATCTTGTGTTATCCTGTGATTCGCTTTCGGTACTCTGTGATTGTCTTCATTTCATCATGATGACTATGTTTGTAATCTGTTATGTTTACTTCGAGTACTTATTCGCTGCATGTATTTCTTAGCTGGAATTTCCTCACGGCAAATTCCTCGGTGAAAATTTGTAAAATCATAAAATCGCCTATTCACCCCCTCTAGTCGATATAGCACTTTCAATTGGTATCGAGCAAGGTACTCCCTTGTTACGTGTGATTTTAGTTTAACCACACAGGTTTTAGTTATGTCGACCATGGGTATGATCAAGGTCTCGGCAGGGTGTCCTACCTTCGATGGGACGGACTACCCCTCTTGGAAGAACAAAATGCGAATGCATCTTGAAGCAATTGACAACGATCTACGGTATGTTGTGACAAAAGGTGTTTCCTCGGTCACACCCTCTACGAATGATCTTGATGTGAAGAGATTCAAGCAACTCGATTCTCAAGCGAAGAATATCATATGTGGCCATCGAGCAAAGGTCAATATGGAAGAGTGAGTGCTTTGGAATCTGCCAAACTCATTTGGGACAGGCTGTCCAAAGTAAATGAAGGTGTTTCAACTCAGCGTGACTCTCGAGTTGATGTTCTTGAATCTCTTCAACGCTTCAAAAGACTAAACAGCGAAAATGTTCAACAAACCTTGATCGCCTCCTTGACATCTCAAATGAGCTTCAAGCCTTTGGGTGCCATGACATCACCGACCATGAGGTGGTGAAGAAATTACTAAGATAAGCTTGATTCCTCATTTGACACTCTGGCGATGATACAAGAGCGGCTGACTACAAGTCTCTTGATCCTGCTGATATCCTCGAAGGCTAAATACTCACGAGTTCGACTTCTGAAAAGAGATCTCTATGGTTACGGCTATGGAAGAACACGTGCCACGAAGGCCAAGGCTGAATCTGAATCGAGTGAAGACTCTGCTGTGGTAGCCTTGGAGATCTGAAGAATTTGGCGAGGAGCTAGCCTTGCTCGTGAAGAAATTCGAGAAATTCACAAGGCGTGGTCGTTTGGAAAATCCTCAAGCGGTGATTCCTCATCTAGTGACTATAGCGAAGACTTTGCCACAAATGCAAGAAACCTGGTCACTATATCCAAGATTGTCCTCGATGGGAAAAGGAATTAAGAAAGAAGAAACACAAGGATTACGATTACGATGGCGTGAAGAAGAAGAAGAAATCATCAAAATCTTCATCATCAAAATCCTCAAAACCTTCTTCTCACAAGAAGAGCAGCTCCAAAAAGCTCGGGCATTCATTGGCAAGGAAATGGACTCTGAAGCTGAATCGAGGAAAATGAGGAAGAGGAGGATGCGAAGAATCCGAATCTGGTGTGGCTAGTCGGCTCTTGCTCTGCCTATGTTAGCAAGTCCATCTTCAACATTGAAGAAAATGACTCCGCGACAAGCACGATGAGGAAAATGATGACTCGCTCCACCTATTGCTTCATGGCAAAAGGTGCCAAGGTACTCAATTACACCTCCTCTGAATCTAGTGAAAATGAATCGATGAGGATCTCAAGCCCACTACTCTAAACTTGCTAAGATTGCTATAAAACAACAAAGGGCTTTTGAAAAGGTTCAAAACATGCTAGATAAGAGTGATGATATGTTAGGTGAAGAAATGGATCGCACTCAAGCCATTGAAAATCTTGAGAGAGTTCGAGTCTAGATTTGACAACCTTCAAAGTCATCATAACACTCTCTTATCGATCATGAGAAACTTTCTTATGAATTTCTTCAAAAGCAAGATCTTGAGAAGCTAAGGCGAGTTATGAAGATCTTGAAGGGCGCGATTCATTACTTGCTCAACAAATCAGCGCTTCTCAAGAAGAATTTGTTCCTCCATGCTTAAAGTGCATTGAGCGTGAATCGCTAATTCTTCACTGAATGTTCAAATGCTTCAAGCATTACAAATTCTTCACCTGCCTCTGCTATCACTAATTCCTCACACGAGGACATTGCTAGTATCCTTGACGATGCAGGGCTGAAGGAATTTTACATAGCGAGGCATGTACAAAAGCCTCAAAGGGCATCAGACTCTTTGTGATGTGCTTAAAAGCAGATCCTCAACAGAAACCCTAGGAAAGAGGTATTGCCTTTGAGAGGAAACTCAATCTTGATGGAGCGTCTTTGGAAGCTGGCGGTATCCCAAAACCTCATGGGTTGCTGCAAAGGACCTCAGTTGATCCATCTACCTTATCTGGTTTTACATGTGAATTTCCTCATTACGATGATGAGTCATTTGACTCAAACTATAAACTGTTCAAAAATCAGAATGGTGAAGTATTTGCTAGATATGTTGGCACTAAGCTGAGGAGCGGTCCCCTATGAAGAAAATCTGGGTTCCCAAGAAATGTCTTGAAAGTCTTGGTGAATGTCCTCATGACACCACCTGTGAAGAAAAGGAACCCCGGATCAAATTCTTCATATGGACCAAATTCTTCATATGGATCCAAGTCCTCATATGGACCAAATTCCTCACGTGGATCAAATTCCTCAAAAGGATCAAAGTCCTCATATGATTATCATCGTGCTAATAACTCATTTTTGAGGGTAGAGCTAAGGGCTATGAATATGTGCATTATTCTTCAAACCAATATGTTCATAAGTCCTCGAAGAATTTCTGCTTATTCATATGCTTACCTAACCCTTCTTATGTGAAGCGAAATGGTTTGGCCTCTATGCCACCATTCTCATATGGTGCTTTCATGAGAATGATGAACTCTTTGCCACCCATTGAGATGTGGGTGGTGAAGAAAAAGAACTAATCTCTTCTGCAGGTCAGGTCTCGGGCGTGCCTCAACGTCTGAAGAATTTCTTTGGGGCACGACAAAATGCACGAAAGGGCCTGAGGCTAATCATGATGAAATGAACTTTCATTTCACCGTCCTCATCTTGCTTATCTAAATCTTGGTGATGAAATTCATCGATGAATTTGATATCATATTCTTCAGCGATGAAGTATATGAGAGCGTAAGTTATACTAATTCATCTGCGGGATGATCAACCCAAAACCCTTGAGTGGGTTCTCGATAGTGGATGTACAAATCACATGATTGGTGACAAGAATCTATTGATGGATGCTCCCTTATCACCGTCTCATCTGAAGCATATCATCTTCTTGACAAAGGCAAAAGTCGGTATTGGGACTTGGTAAGGTTGCTATCTCTAAGGACATGCACATGGACAAAGTCATGCTTGTTGAGTCTTTAGGATATAACCTCATGTCGGTCTCAATGCTTTGTGATCTTGATATGGTTGTTATCTTTGGCAAATATCGTTGTGTTGTGATTATGGAAGTGACAATTCCAAAGTCTTGAAGGCTTTAGGAGAGGAGACTTGTATATTGTTGATTTTCCACGGGACCACAACCAGCCGTGTGCCTACTTGCAAAAGCTTGAGAAGGCTGGCTATGGCATCGGCGACTTAGTCCGCATGAGCATGAGGAATTTACTGCGCTTGCAAAGAAGAAGCATGTCATTGGCATTGAGAATGTCAAATTCCTCAAGAATCACTTATCACGGTGCTTGTGAAGCTGGAAAAATGACCAAGGCCAAGCATCCAGTGAAGACTATCATGACCACTACTCGTCCCTTGAATTGCTTCACATGGACCTCTTTGGTCCCAATCATTACTCAGTGTCACTAATGATGCATCTCTTTATGGCTTTGTTATTGTTGATGATTACTCTCGTTACACATGGGTACATTGTTACTTACAAAATCAAGTGCAGGAAATCTTCAAGCGATTTTCCTCGAGGGCTTCAACCAACTTTGGTGTGAAGATCAAGCACATCGAGTGACAATGGAACTGAGTTCAAAATTCGGTCTTGATGATTATCTTGATGAACTTGGTATTACTCATGAGTTATCTGCTCCTATACTCCTCGGCAAAATGGGCGTCGTGGGCGCAAGAACAGAACTCTTGGTTGAGATGGCTGCACTATGCTTGATGAATACAAAGCGCCTAGTCGTTTACGGATTGAAGCAATTGACCTGCGTGCCACATCATCAGCAGTATATCTTCACAAATTCTTCAAAAGACTGCCTATGAACTCCTCACGACAAGAAACCCAATGTAAGTTATTTCAAAGTCTTGATTGCTAAATGCTGGATTAGAGATCCTCACCACCACTCTAAATTTGCACGAAAGCACATGAAGTTTTATGCTTGGTTCGGAAAGGACTACGCACACCTCTGAGTCTTCAACATCACTTCACAAGATTGTTGACCTTGTAGATGTGCGGTTCGATGAAACTAATGGCTGTAAAAGAGCACCTACCTACATGTTAGGCGAACCAGCTTTGAGGTTTCCATCAGGTTCAAGGCAGCTGAGGATGTCATTCCTCTTGAAGAAACTGCTGAAGATCTCATTCTGTCTGTGAAGAGCGTCGAGTGATGCACTGAAGATAATCTTTGAAGAAAATGGTCTTTGAGGAAAATGATCAAATTCCTCGAAGACAACCAGCTCATCCTCGCGTTGCAAAAGAAGTGCAAGTTGACAAGATCATCGATGACATTGAGCGCGAGTCCTCTCACTCGCTCAAAAGCTTCACACTTATCTAACTTTTGTGGGCACTATGCTTTTGTCTCTATCACGAGCCCACTAAGGTAGATGAAGCATTTCGGGCAGGTGGATTCAGGCCATGCAAGAAGAATTACATCGATTCGAGCTCAACAGCGTCAGGAACTGGTCAAGCGTCCAGATCCTGCATAAGCATAATATCATTGGCACAAAGTGGATCTACGCAACAAGCAAGATGAAAATGGTCTTGTGGTGAGGAATAAAACCGCGACTAGTAGCTCAAGGCTACACTGAGTTGAAGGAATTGATTTGATGAAACTTTTGCACTGTTGCTAGACTTGAGTCTATTAGCATATTACTACGCCTATGCTAACCATCACAATATCACTTTATATCAAATGGATGTGAAAAGTGCATTCCTCAATGGTAAGCTTGAGGAAGAAGTATATGTTGCTCAACCCCAGGTTTGAAGATCAAAGAATCGACAAAGTCTTGAGACTAAATAAGGCTCTCTATGGCCTCAAGCAAGCCCCTCGGGCGTGGTATGATACATTGAAGGAATTCTTAGTGAAGAATGGCTTCAAACCAGTTCACTCGACCCTACTCTCTTTACTAAATCTTATGATGGTGAACTGTTTGTGTGCCAAATATATGTTGATGATATTATCTTTGGCTGTCTTGACCAGCGTTATAGTGATGAATTTGCCTATATGATGAGTGAAGAATATCAAATGTCTATGATGGGAGAGTTGAAATTCTTCTTAGGTCTTCAAATTAAATCAACAACCCAATGGCATATTCATATCTCGGGAGAAATACCTCAAAGATGTCACGAAGAAATTGGCATGCAAGATTGCAAAGCGTCAAAATTCCTATGCCCACAAATGGCCATCTATGCCTTGATGAAAATGGTATTGACTTGATCACAAGGTATACCGCTCCATGATTGGTTCTTTATTGTACTTATGTGCATCTAGGCGGATATAATGCTTAGTGTTTGCATGTGTGCCCGATTTCAAGCTACACAAGGAATCACACCATAAGGCTGTGAAGCATATTCTTGATATCTAGCTCACACCAACACTAGGATTATGGTACCCCAAGGGCTCTACTTTTGATCTCATTGGATATTACGACTCGACTATCTTTGGTGATCGTGTGGACATAAGTCAACATCTGGTACTTGTCATTTCCTCGGACGATCTTTGGTGCATTGGTCCTCGAAGAAAGCGAGGCTGCGTATCACATCCCCTGCGGAAGCTGAATACATTGCTGCTGGCTTGTGTTGTGCTCAATTACTATGGATGAAGCAAACCCTCAAGGACTACGGCATCAACGTGAAGAATGTGCCTCTCTCTGTGATAATGAGAGTGCCATCAAGATTGCTCACAACCAGTTTAGCACTTTCGAAGACAAAGCACATTCAAATTCGTCATCATTTTCTTCGTGATCATGTGTTGAAGGCGACATCTCCATCGAGCACGTGAAATGAAGAACAGCTAGCTGATATCTTCACTAAGCCCTTGGATGAGAAGAGATTTAGCAAGTTGCGGTGTGAGCTAAATATCTTAGAATCTTGAGCGTTCTTTGAAAAGGACACATCCTAACACTTATGCAAAATTGATGACTTAGATGTGCAACACATGAAGAAGCGTTTTCTTCAATCAATGAAGAATAACACTCTAAGTGTGAAGAAATTAATGAAGAATTTGATTCTCGAACCCTCGACAATTATGCAGCGGTGTGAAATCATCATTCTTATCTGATGGAGTCACGCCACCACCAAAGTTGAAAATCTTCAATTTGAGTTTTTCCTCAGTTTTGAAATTCTTGAGTTTTGAAATTCTTGAGTTTTCAAATTCTTGAGTTTTCAAATTCTTCAACTTTGCAAATTCTTCACTATTTCCGTCGTCTTTCTTCATTGGCTATATATATATTTGGATTTATGTCCTCTCAGCATTCACTTATGGCTATTTCTTCAAGTCGCTTTTACGCTAAGTGAATGTGATCGGACCCTTCCCTCTATGCTATACTCAACCCAATCCATTCACAAATTCTTCATATGCGTTCTACTTTGAAACTTCGTTCAAATTCTTCCTTTGTGTCCTTGACAGTGAAGAAATTGCGAGGAACTTTTAAATCTAATCTTATCAAACTTGATTTTACCGCTCAAACCGTTCCGCATCCCGATGCATTACTTTATCCACCACGATGCACCACGATCTCCACTACCTTGTCGTGGGTGACACATGTCGTGAGAAGGGAAGCGGTGGGGGCATGTTAAGTCCTAAATCTTGGACGAGCCGTTTTCACCGTGGCTATAAATACCCTCTCTCCCTTCCTCACTCTTTTACTCGCTCGATCTCTCTCCGCTCGAGCTCCTCGAAACCCTAAGCGCCGCTTCTCCATCGTCGCCGGTGAGGAAAAGCTTCCTTGCCTTGACCTCTTCGCCCGGCGTACTCGCGCCGACAGTGGAATTTCTTCCTCCGCCGTCGCCGTAGCTGATTTCCTCTGCCAAGTTAGGCGGAGAAGATCTGAGCAGACGAACTTCTCAACTGTTCATCTCAGTTAGTCGTGTTCTTCACTTGAGTAAATTAAAAGTTACTTTTATTTACTCGCTTTGATTCTCAAATTTTCTTCAAATTCTTCAAAGGTGTTTATTTCAAATTCTTCACACATATGAACACCTCAAATCTCTTGACTCATTTCTCTAAGCTATGATTTTCTTCAAGATTCCTCAATTGTGTGGATCTTGATCTATACAACTCTGGAACCTAAGATAAAGCGCTTATTGAAATTCTTCAAAGCTCATCTGGTCAAAATCCTCAAACTTGTTCTTTTTGAAAAACCCTCACGAGAGCATATGACCTCTTCAAATTCCTCGCACCTATACTCTGTTCACAGGTACAAATGTCTGCTGCTGAATCCTAGGTTCTCATCAACTTAACTCATTTGCAGCGTTCCTCGAAGAAAAACTGCACACTTCTTGAGAGAACTCAATTGTTCAATTTCCTCACTGAAGAAAATGGCAGATGGATGGAAGCCGAAGGAGGAAAGAAACACTGAGGTCATGACTGCTTTGAAATCCACGAGAAATATATCTGAATATTGCACACGGATGAGAAAGCAAAACTCAGCGCAAGGTGCGTCTTGAAAATTGAGCGGAGATGGGCACGGGAATGGAAGGAATACGCTATGTTACACCTAAGTACATGAAGAAATTCGCGTTAAATCCTCCATGCCCAAGAGCTCCTTTGGCACCAGGCCAAATAGCTGATCCACTAGCGTCAAAGCGGTGAGGACTTTCTGATGAATGGGCTAAGCGCCAAGCTAAGTTGGCTAAGCAAGCAAAGGCGGTGAAGAAATTCAATGAGGATTCTGCGCTGCTGCTGCCTGCTGAGTCTCGGTCAAGCCGAGAAATCGATGCAAAGAAGTCGCTAACAAGCCAAGTACTTCATCATCATGCCCTCACGGCCAAGTTCTCGGCAGCTCCCTCAAGGCAAATTCCTCGTGACAAATTCCTCCTGCTTCTGCTGTTCCATCAAAGTCCTCATTTGCTCCGTCCAAGCCTTGAGTTCGGTGCACTGCCACTTGTCAAAGGACTGCTGGTTTTCAATTGCCTCGAGGCACCTCTGCAAATTCCTCGGCTGCTTTCAATTCTTCATCGGCCCGGCTGCTGCTGAAGACAAAAGCTACAGGTGGGCGTGGTCCTCGGCCTAGCCAAGGAAGAAACAGCTTGTCGTCACGTGCCTTGATGATGAGGCATCGATGAAGAACTTGAAGAAATCATCGAGAGACCGTCAAGCTAGAGCCGCAAGAGCCAAAGGAACAGCTGTGCCACTTCTTTTGGACCCAAAGAAAGTCCTCGATTTCATCGACCTCGCTGCTGTGATCCCAATACCCCTACTGCTGATCTTCCTTTGACACCTGGTCAAAGTCATGCGTTGACTCATTTCATCGCTGAAGAAAATGGAAGTTCGAGAAGGCAAAGGAAATCAAGAAGGCTCAATACAAGAAGGAAGGTTTACGAAGAAAAATGTCGTCAAGATGACACACGAGGAACTTCTTCAAGCCCAAACTGAAATTCAGAACCTCGGCAAGAATTTTGATTCATTCTATGCTGAGTGGAAGGAGTCAAGACCAGATTCGTTGACTGTGAGAGAATCACCTGCTGTTGCTGCACTGTGCAGCGTGAAAATCCTCGAGTGAAGCCTCTGCTCCAACTCTTTGAAAAAAATGCTGAATCGGGGCTGATGAAGTAATTCCAGCCCATTTGAAGAAAGCTGCCGAGGCACCCACTAGTAGTGCGCTGAAGAAATTACTCAAGGCAGAGGCTGCGCCAGTTCCTCCTGAAAAACTACTCCAAATTCCTCGGCTCCTCCTGCACCAACCCAGTTTCAATTCTTCCATCTGCTTTGGATGTGAAGAAAACCAAGGCTCTTGAGCGAGCTGCTGTGAAGAAGAAGAAAAGCATCAGCTGCGTCGATTCTTGACTGCGAAGAAATTGAAGCCTATGACCAGCTCGTTGAAAACCCGATTGATGCTATTCCTATTTCCTCCATACCTTCAAAAAGTGGTTCCTTTTGGAGAAGAATATGAAGTGCCAACGGATCGATGAAGAACATCAATCTCACCTGCATGCGAGAAAATTGATGAGAAATTGAAGTGGAAGCTGTCCCTTCAAGCGATTATTCCCTCATCGGACCAAAAATTCCTCAAGATGGTGGTGAGAAATTGAAAATGAAGATGTGGACATTGGATGCACCACTCCGGTAATCAATGATGATTTTGGGAAAATCAACATCCCAATACTCCGCTCTTCACCCTTCAACAAGTTCCTCACTCCCCTGCAGACTGTCCGGATCGACTCTGAAGAAAATCAACCCACGAGTCACATGCATGAAGAAATTCCAGCCACTAGCGTGATGAAGCTGCTTCTTCTGCTGCTGAAATTCCTCGGACTGCACAAGTTGAGGATCAAGAATTTCCTCAAGTGAAGAACCTGCACTTACCATTCGGAGGTGGTGATGCAATTGGTGACACCCCTCTGCCAAAGCAGAAGAATCCGTTCTCGACCAAACAGAAGTTCAAGGCTGAAGATTTCTTTCTTTGAGCATGTGTTCTTCTTGAATACAATCCTTATGACTCTGCTCGGATTAGGAAGAGGCGCTTACGGACTGCCGATCAAGCAAACTTCTATTTCTCGGTGCTTTTCAACAAGGACAAAATCTTGATCATGCTCATATTCCTCATGTGGATATGGAGTCGCTGCTGGCTTTGAGCCCGTTCTAAGTGTTCTTCACGATGCAGGTCTTCTCAACTTTTGCAGCGATATATGTGATTGGAATGAAGAGCTAATTCTTGAGTTCTATGCAACACTTCACATCACGGAGGCTGAAGATGTGACTTCATGGGTCTTGGATTGGATGACCGAAAATACCCACTACAAGGCACCGGCCGGTGAATTGCCGTGCCCTTCCCTCAGTCCTCCAGTTGGCGGTGCGTCGCATCTATGAAGAAAAGAACTTTCAAATCACTATATGCAAGTGTTGATGAAGCCATTGAAACCAAGGCAAGCTCAAGGACCAAATTCCTCGTCAAGGAATTGCTCTATGTGCCTCGAGCAGTCTATCGAATTTTGTCGAAGACTATGGAGTCCTATCAAGGGCCACGACTCAAATGATGAAGAAGTCGTTGGCATCATGAAGAATATGCTTTTCAACATGATCCATGGCGTTCCGTCAATTTCCATGATTTCTTCATGAGGACTCTGGCTAACATTGCCATGTCACCTTTTGGTGAAGCCTTATGCACCTTGGATTATGAGATTCATCGGTCAAGATCTTCTTTGAATTACAAAGTGACACTTTGAACCACTGCAGCTACTGCCCCTATTGAAGTCCTCAAGCGGCCAATTGCCTCGGTTGATGAAAAGGAAAGGCTCTGCTGTGATAGATGAAGGCATTCGTCCATTGGATGGACAGTTTAGCAAGCGACATCTTACTCCACCAATGATGACTCGCCACCCATGACTCGGCAGCAAATACCTCGGTTAAGCAAAGTCCTCAAGCAAGCTGCTCCCGAGGTGATGGTGATCGTGAGTTACTCCTCGGTCTTCATCGGAAGGTTGATCGCAATCACAAGTGGGTCAAGCGTCGGTTTGGCACTATTCTTTACAACATGACCTCAACTCACAATGCGGTGAAGAAAAACCACTACTATCTTCATGAAACCTTCAAGCGCTTTGGGCTGTTCTTTCACATGTATACAATGAAGAAGAAGCTGCAATCAATGGGACTCAAGGAAGAATTTGACTGATACGCACCTCCTCAGAAGAAATTCAAGAAAGTCAAAGTTCCTTCCTTGGTGGCCAGCTCCTATTCTTCATCTCGCGTCTTGATGAAAATGAAGATTTGGAAGACAACTGCTGCTGGTCCTACCTCAGCGAACAACCCGACAATCTTTGGCGCTCCGTCTTCAACTTGATATTCTTCAAGAGCGTTAGTCCTCGGTTTGATCCTTTTGGTCATTCGATGACAAGGGGAGAAATTTGAGTTAGTCTTCAAGCGGGTCTCGTTTTGTCTATATACTATATTTTATTAAGTTACAACTCTCGTTCTTACGAAACCTTTTATTGGATCGAGTTGTAATCTTAAACCCGATGGTGCTTTGATACTCTTGATGCTTTATGCTTTTGCTCTATGTTGATATGCGTTGATCCTTGTTATGCTCTGTTTCATACGCATTGGGCTCTGATGCATTTTTTTTGCATACTCTGCATATCATCAAGCACCATATTTCATCATGCATTTCAAATTCCTCATACTATATGTTAAATGCGTGTATGAATTACAAGATATAGGGGGAGATCTCCATGATTCAATTCTTCAAATGTGCATTGCCTCAAAAGCAAATTCCTCACTATGCACATCTTCAGGGGGAGTTCTTCTATATCTTGCAATCAAAATCCTCATTATCAGTATTTACACTTCATATATTTATCCCCGTTGAAAACTTAACCTGTATTGTCATCAATCACCAAAGGGGAGATTGTAAGTGCATCTAGTGCCCTTAGTGATTTTGGTGTATTGAAGACTTATAGGTTAAATAACTATCTCGTTTGTAAGTGTACAGGTCTATAAGTCTATGAGGAGTTTGATATTTACTGAGAGAAATCGACCCTAAAATGAATTTCTTCAATGAAGAATTTGATATTACGAAGACTTTACGAAGACTTTGAAAGTGAAGAAATTGGTGTGATTACGAAGACTTGGTATTCATTTGAGGAACATGAGCGTGAAGACTTTTGTTTTCGTAGTTTCATTTCTCTTTCTTGAGTCATAGGAAACACCGTCTTTGTTAAAGAATTAGGAAATACTAAGGAGAAATTTCCATTTGATGCTCAACTCAAAATCCTCACCTACCAATCCCTTGAGTGAAGCCTTTGGAAATCTCATGCAGATTCGTCAATTTCTTGATGTGAGGCGAAGTTCTTACAGTCCTTGAGGACTTTATTCGGCGAGGAGTTAGGAATTCGCCGGTCTGAATTGCCTACGATGAGAACATGATATACGAGAATTTGATACTCAAAATTCCGACCGTTCTTTGTCTTCTTGCATGACTGTCCAAAATATCTTATCCACCTAACGGTCATATCATTGAAGGGCATTTATGTCTTATCATGTCGGGCTGCTCCTAGGCTATAAATAGCCGCCCCCTACAACCACTAGTTGGTTGGCTGCTCAGAAGAACTTGACACTTGTCATTTGAGAGCAACCCATCCTCGAGGACTTTGGTGAAAATCATCAAGTGAGGAAAAACCCAAAGTGAGGAAAAACCCAAAACCAAACCCCAACAAACCCAAAGTGATTGAGCATCCTTGAAGAAATTGATCAGCGTGGATCCGGCGCTTTTACCTTTGAAGACTGTGCTTCTTCCAAGCGGTTAGGCGTCACGGTCTAGAAACATCAAGAGGAATTGTGGATCGCGAGTGACCAAGTATGTGAAGGTTTGGAAGTCGCTAAAGACTTACCACAGTGATTGGGCGAGTCTGCGTGACCTTAGTTCAAGGAGAATCGGTGAGGACTTGGTGTCTGAGCTGCGTGCTTTCGATGTTGGGTGTCGGGACTGCGTGTCCTCGAGTTTAAATACTCAGCCGCTCCAACAGGCGTACAAGCTGAGACAGCAGTTGGAACTGGTCTACAAATCATTGTCTTCACCAACCCAAGCTGGTTCTATTTCCTCAACCCTTTCATTTCCTCATTCTTGTGTTGAGTGTTTGTCATATCGTGTTTGAAGACTTTGGTGAAGACTTTCTCAATTTCCTCAGTTCAATTTCTTGATCTGTTTGTCTTCATCTTGTGTTATCCTGTGATTACGCTTTCGGTACTCTGTGATTGTCTTCATTTCATCATGATGACTATGTTTATGTCTGTTATGTTTACTTGAGTACTTATTCCGCTGCATGTATTTCTTAGCTCTGGAATTTCCTCACGGCAAATTCCTCGATGAAGAATTTGTAAAATCATAAAATCGCCTATTCACCCCCCTCTAGTCGATATAGCACTTTCCTCGCTTTTAACCAGGATCAAGAGAATTAAACCATGTTTTAGCATCACCCTTTAATGAGAAGGAAATAATTTAAGGATCTGATGTGTGAGTTTTCTCATCATTAGTGAATAGGGTGGCTATATCATTTAATTTAGTAAGATGTGCGAACAGTTTCAGATTCATAGCCATAAAAGGATCAGATTCAACCAAAGTAATTATCTAGAGAATTGACGGAGAAATCATAATCCTTATCGAAATACTGAGATGGGTGAAGTAGCAAAGCGGGGTCATATTTCATTCTAGCATTCAAGATTTTCTTTCAAGCTTAATTAATAATTTCTTGAGATCATATCTATCATTGCAGGCAAGAAAGTCTCTAGCAGTGTCTTCATCCATAACATAAACCTCGGGCTGTGCAATTCATATCTGGGGAGAATCTTCATCATCACTTTCATCAATATTATCGGTTTCAATAATTTCATTCTCTCTAGCCCTAGCAAATTGTTCATCAAGAAATTCACCTAATGGCACAGTAGTATCAAGCATAAGTAGTTTCATCATATATATCATGCATAGTAGAAGTGGCATCATCAATAACATGGGACATATCGAATTAATAGAAGAAGCAGGTTTAGGTGTCTCAAGCTTACTCAAAGCAGAAGGTGAATCAAGTGCGAGCTAGATGGAAGTTCCTTACCTCCCTCGTAGTTGAGGAAATATCTTAGTTCTTTAGTCTTTCAAGTTCCTCATATGATCAGCAGATATAAATCGAGTGACTCAAAGAATAGAGCTATGCTCCCTGCCTGTGGCCTTGAAAATAGTCTTGATAACCCACAAGTATAGGGGATCATAGCAGTTTTTCGGTGAGTATTCAACCCAATTTTATTGATTCAACACAAGGGAGCCAAAGAATATTCTCAATTATTAGCAGGTGAGTTGTCAATTCAACCACACTGGATAACAATATCCATGACAAAGTATTTAGTAGCAAAGTAGTATGGAAATGTGATAGCAGTGGCAAAAGTAACAACTTGATAGTTTTGTAGTAATTATATGATGGCAACAAAAAAGTAACTAAGCAAAAAGTAATATGTGAAAATCTAGTAGGCATTGGATGGGTGATGGAGAATTATGTCGGATCACGATTCCTCATGCAATAGTTATAACATAGGGTGACACAACACTAGCTCAATTCATCAATGTAATGTAGGCATGTATTCGAATATAGTCATACGTGCTTATGGAAAAGAACTTGCATGACATATTTAGTCCTACCCTCCCGTGGCAGCGGGGCCTATTGAAACTAAGGGATATTAAGGCATCCTTTTAATAGAGTACGGACCAAAGCATTAACACTTAGTGAATACATGAACTTCTCAAACTACGGTCATCACCAGTAAGTATCTTGATTATTTTCACCTCGGGGTTAACGGATCATAACACATAATAGGTGACTATAGACTTGCAAGATAGGATCAAGAACTCATATATATTCATGAAAGCATAATAGGTTCAGATTTGAAATCATGGCTTTTCGGGCCCTAGTGACAAGCATTAAGCGTAGCAAAGTCATAGCAGCATCAATCTCGAACATAATGGATACTAGGGATCAAACCCTAACAAAACTAGCTCGATTACATGGTAAATCTCATCCAACCCATCACCGCCCAGCAAGCCTACGATGGAATTACTCACGCCGCGGCGGTGAGCATCATGAAAGTGGTGATGGAGGAAGGTTGATGATGAGCGATGGCGACGGATTCCCTCTCGGGCCCGAGCGAACTCGGATGAGCCATCCAGAGAGATTAGGGCTTGGCGGCGACCGTGTCGTAAAGCGATGAATCCTTCTCTCTTGTTTTATCTCCCTAACGTGAATATATGGAGTTGGAGTTGAGGTCGGTGGAGCACCGGGGGCCCACGAGGCGCGCCCCCACCCTCGTGGACAGGGTGTGGGCCCCTGGCCTTGATTCTTTCACCAGTATTTTATATATTCCAAAAATATTCTCCGTGAAGTTTCCGGTCATTCGAGAACTTTTATTTCTGCACAAAAATAACACCATGTTAATTCTGCCAAAAACAGCGTCGGTCCGGGTTAGTTCAATCAAATCATGCAAGTTAGAGTCCAAAACAAGGGCAAGCGTGTTTGGAAAAGTAGATCTGATGGAGCGTATCACTACCTTCCGCCTATAATTCTTTGTTTCCCGGGCTTCTCCGGTGGCACCATCACCAACTCGCCCTATCCTCATAAGCCCCCACCGGCCCGCGTCGCTCGCCCTTATCCTCGCTCTCGCCATGTCCGCCATGCCCCGCCCATCGCGATAATCGATGCGGGCGGTCACGCGGAACTAGTGTTGGTTTTCACGGAAGGTGAGCGGAGGAGGAGGCATTCTATCGGTCTTTAGATGGCAATGCGTAGTATGAGGAGTTGTTGGAAGCGTCCGCTTTGGCGGAGGAGCAGCGTATTGCCGATTTGTGCGCTAGCGGAGATGGAGCAATAGCGCACCGGCGCTCTGAGTCATGACGGAAGAGCCTTAACTAGGCCGACTACGTGGGGCGGCGCCCGATAATCGTCTCCAGCGTATCTATAATTTTGATTGCTCCATGCTATATTATCTCGTGTTTTGGACAATATTGGGCTTTATTTTCCACATTTATATTACTTTTGGGACTAACCTATTAACGGAGGCCCAACCCGATTCTTGTTTTTGCCTATTTGATATTTCAAAGAAAAGGAATATCAAGCGAGTCAAAGCGGAATGAAATAAACTGGAGAAGTTATTTTTGGAAGGAAAGCTACGGATTGACTTGGACCCCACGTCAAGTAAGGAACAAGGAATCCACGAGGGTGGGCGCCCCTGCCTCGTGGGGCCCTCGTGGCTCCCACAGCGTGCTTCTTAGCCTATATAACTCCACGTGCCCTAAAACTTCCGAACAGCAATTAGATGGGATTTCCGCGCTGCAAAACCTCGAGCCACCAAAACCAATGGGACCCTGTTCGGCACCACCTGCCGTGAGGGGAACCCTCATCGATCGCCATCTTCATCATCCGGCGCTCTCCATGACGAGGAGGACTAGTTCACCCTCGGGGCTGAGGGTATGTACCAGTAGCTATGTGTTTGATATCTCTCTCTCGTGTTCTTGATTTGGCATGATCTTGATGTATCGTGAGCTTTGCTATTATAGTTGGATCTTATGTTTCTTCTCCCCCTCTACTCTCTTGTAATGAATTGAGTTTTCCCTTGAAATAATCTTATCGGGTTGAGTCTTTAAAGATTTGAGAACACTTGATGTATGTCTTGCCGTGCGTATCTGTGGTGACAATGGGATACCACGTGATCCACTTGATATATGTTTTGGTGATCAACTTGCAGGTTCAGCCATGAACCTATGCATAGGGGTTAGTGAGCGTTTTCGTCGTGATTCTCCGGTAGAAACTTTGGGGCACTCTTTGAGGTTCTATGTGTTGGTTTGAATAGATGAATTGAGATTGTGTGATGCATATCGTACAATCATACCCACGGATACTTGAGGTGATATTGGAGTATCTAAGTGACATTAGGGTTTTGGTTGATTTGTGTCTTAAGGTGTTATTCTAGTACGAACTCTAGGGCTGTTTGTGACACTTATAGGAATAGCCCAACAGATTGATTGGAAAGAATAACTTTGAGGTGGTTTCGTACCCTACCATAATCTCTTCGTTTGTTCTCTGCTAATAGTGATTTTGGAATGACTCTTTGTTGCATGTTGAGGGATAGTTATGTGATCCAATTATGTTATTATTGTTGAGAGAACTTGCACTAGTGAAAGTATGAACCCTAGGCCTTGTTTCCTATCATTGCAATACCATTTACGCTCACTTTTACCACTTGTTACCTTGCTGTTTTTATATTTTCAGATTACAAAAACCTATATCTACCATCCATGTTGCACTTGTATCACCATCTCTTAGCGAACTAGTGCACCTATACAATTTACCATTGTATTGGGTGTGTTGGGGACACAAGAGACTCTTTGTTATTTGGTTGCGGGGTTGCTTAGGAGAGACCATCTTGAATATCCATGATGCTAATGATATGCAAAGCCAAAAGCTTGGGGAAGCTATGTTTGATGAAGATGATATTTTTGTCCCCAAGCTTTGATGAGCAAATTTACTATGATGAAAGCATGCCTCCTATCTATAGCGATTATTGTGATGACATATGCGCTTTAAGAATAATGATAACCATGAAACTTGTCATCTTGATCTTAATTCTCAATCATATGATAGTTATTTTGTTGAGTTTGCTCCCTACTATTTGAATGAGAAGAATTTTGCTTATGTGGGAGTAGTAAATTTTCTATGCTTGTAGATCATGAAAAGAATGCTTTAGGTGCTGGTTATATTGTTGAATTCATTCATGATGCTACTTAAAATTATTATTAGGGAGGAATATATGCTTGTAGGAATTGCAATAACATCAAGTTTCCTCTCTATGTGCTTAAAATCTTGAAGTTATGCTTGTTTTGCCTTCCTATGCTAGTTGATTATTGTTCCCATAAGTTGTTTGCTCACAAAATACCTATGCATAGGAAGTGGGTTAGACTTAAATGTGCTAGCCATATTCTTCATGATGCTCTTTTATGTTTCAATTCTTATCTTTTATGTGAGCATCATTGAAATCATCATGCCTAGCTAGAGGCGTTAAGCGATAGCGCTTGTGGAGAGCAACCCAACTTTATTTTCGTTTCTTGCCTTTTGGTTCTGTATAGGAATAAATAACCCATCTAGATTCTGTTTAGATGTGGTTTTATGTTTTAATTAGTGCTTGTGCCAAGTAGAACCTTTGGGAAGACTTGGGTGAAGTCTTTATGATCATGCTGTAAAAAACAGAAACTTTAGCACTCACGAGATTAGCTAGAACTTTTCACTGGAGAGAGCTATTTAGTTGATTCTTTTTGCATATGATTACTATAAAAAATTCTCAGGTCCACCAATTTATTTTAGAATTTTGGAGTTCCATAAGTATACGTTTGATACAGATTAATACAGACTGTTCTATTTTGACAGATTCTGTTTTCATTGTGTTGTTTGCTTATTTTGATGAATCTATGGCTAGTAAAATAGTTTATAAACCATAGAAGTTGGAATACAGTAGGTTTAACACCAATATAAATAAATAATGAGTAAATTACATTACCTTGAAGTGGTGTTTTGTTTTCTTTCACTAATGGAGCTCACGAGATTTCTGTTAAGTTTTGTGTTGTGAAGTTTTCAAGTTTTGGGTAAAGATTCGATGGACTATGGATAAGGAGTGGAAAGAGCCTAAGCTTGGGGATGCCCAAGGCACACCAAGGTAATATTCAAGGATAACCAAGAGCCTAAGCTTGGGGATGCGGAAGGCATCCCTCTTTAAATCTTCGTTCATCGGTAACTTTACTTGGAGCTATATTTTATTCACCACATGATATGTGTTTTGCTTGGGCGTCATGTAATTTTCTTTTGCTTTGCTTGCTGTTGAAATAACGTATCAAGATCTGAAATTCTTAAATGTTAGAGAGTCTTCACATAGTTGTATAATTATACAACTACTCATTGATCTTCATTTATATCTTTAGATGGTTTGTCATTTGCTCTAGTGCTTCACTTATATCTTTTAGAGCACAATGATGGTTTTATTTTGAAGAAATAGATGAACTTTCATGATTCAGTTATATTATTTTGAGAGTCTTAAATAGCATGGTAATTTTCTTAAATAATCCTAATATTCTAAGCATACAAGATTTGTAAGAATTCTTACGAGTGTGTTGAATACTAAGAAAAGTTTGATGCTTGATAATTGTTTTGAGATATGGAGGTAATAATATCAAAATCGTGCTAGTTGAGTAGTTGTGAATTTGAGAAATGCTTGTGTTGAAGTTTGCAAGTCCTGTAGCATGCATTATGAGTAGCGTTATGTAACAAATTTGAAACATGAGGTGTTCTTTGATTGTCCTCCTTATGAGTGGCGGTCGGGGATGGCGATGGTCATTTCCTACCAATCTATCCCCCTAGGAGCATGCGCGTAGTGCTTTGGTTTTGATGACTTGTATATTTTTGCAATAAGTATGTGAGTTCTTTATGACTAATGTTGAGTCCATGGATTATCGCACTCTCACCCTTCCATCATTGCTAGCCTCTTGGTGCCGTCCATTGCCCTTTCGACATTGAGAGTTGGTGAAAACCGTCGATGCATCAAACCCGTGATATGATCGCTCTTTCACATAAACCTCCTTATATCTTCCTCAAAACAGCCACCATACCTACCTATTATGGCATTTCCATAGCCATTTAGAGATATATTTCCATGCAACTTTCCACCATACCGTTCCTCATGACTCATTCATCATTGTCATATTGCTTAGCATGATCATGTAGTTGATATAGTATTTGTGGCAAAGCCACCGTTCATAATTCTTACATACATGTCCCTCTTGATTCATTGCATATCCGGTACACACTTGGAGGCATTCATATAGAGTCATACTATGTTCTAGTATCGAGTTGTAATCATTGAGTTGTAAATTAATAGAAGTGTGATAATCATCATTTAATAGAGCATTGTCCCAAAAAAGAAAGGCCAGAAAAGGAAGACCCAAAAAAAGAAATAAAAGGCAATGTTACTATCTCTTTTCCACACTTGTGCTTCAAAGTAGCACCATGTTCTTCATATAAGCGAGTCTCATATATTGTGCTTCAAAGTAGCACCATGTTCTTCATAGAGAGAGTCTCTTATGTTGTCACTTTAATATACTAGTGGAAAATTTTCATTATAGAACTTGGCTTGTATATTCCAATGATGGGCTTACTCAAATGCCTAGGTCTTCATGAGCAAGCAAGTTGGATGCACACCCACTTAGTTTCTTTTGTTGAGCTTTCATACA